>PVJX010047242.1:0-11969 GCA_004027295.1 Dolichotis patagonum
CACACACACTGACAATCGGGATCCAGGGATCTGGGTATCTCTTGGGAGGTGACCATATGTGGTACAGCAAGTGGGGGGAGTTTCCTCCTACTATCTCTGAAGCCAGATATTTTTGTCGCTGTTTTGCTTTGTCCTGATTAACGACGGTGTTGCTCTATTCAATATTCTGCTTTGATGTGTTCTATAATGTTGTGTATTTCTTTTGATTTTGCTGTACCTATTTTGAAGATAGAAGAACAACTATTTTGAAGATAACAAGATATACAATGGTGCCTATTATTATTGTCCTGGTGACCTGCTGTGATGTTCTGTGCCAATTTCACTATACTGTCTCAATTGGCTTTATTCCATCCTGTTTTGTTGTATATTACTACCTCCAAGTTAATGAAAATTAAATAAAATAAAACAATAGAACATGAGAAAACAAGGTAACAAAATAGCTTCAAAAACTCCCAACTCCATCAAAGCTGATCCATGTGACATGGATAATGAGAAACTCAAAAACAAAATAACAGAATTATATAAGGCTATTAAAAAGGAAATAACAACAACAAAACAGATCAATAAGGTACTGAGCAAGCTGAAACATGATATAACTAAACAGCTAATGTACTTAAAAAGCAAAAGGAGGAAAAAAAAATGCACTAAAGGATATAAAGGCATGTATGTTTAAGTGTGTGGGACTGATAACCATATTACCAAGTTTTTGTTGGACCGTTGAACAGAACTGTTTACAGCCTCACTGTTTGTTCACTTTGTATGCCTGAATTTTGTAACATGAACAACTATTTCTAAGAAGACAATATGTAATTTATCAAGTAGTGATTTCTTAATTTTTTTTTGAAATTCTGTATTATTTCTACCCTTTTTTCTGTTTTGCTTTTTTTCTCTTTAAATAAAATTAAAAAAAAAAAAAGAAAATTCCACAGCTCCTTTAGCTTTTATAAAAAACCTGGCTTTTGCCTGCCTTTGTTAATGGGAGAATGAACTGGGAGGAAGCTGGAATTGAGATGGACAAATGGGCACGTTCCTGGACAGGGCAGAGCCCACGCTGCAGACCCTCAGGAGGCCACTAGGGAGAAGGCATTGGACAGGCAAGCCCCAAGCTGCTGGAGCCTGGGGGCATTGGCCCAAACCCCGCTCCTGGGCATGTGGTCCAGGCAGCGACGCCTGCGTCTGTGAGAAATGCTTTATGTCCCACTTGATTCAGACTGGATCCTACCTGTCGGCTTCCACCTTTCAGTTTTTCTGTTTTAAGGTAGTCGCTGTTTAAATTTCTTCATAGTTAGTAGTACATTGCCCCTAGTTCTTCCCCCTACCCTATTCTCTTGGTCCTGTTTCCCCTGCTGTACTTTCCCTTAGCGATCAAATGACTGCCATGTTTGCTAAAAAGGAAGTTAGAGAAAAAAGCAGCATGAGCAAAGCACATCCTTCTATGAAGAATGCCAAAAAGGAAAGAGAAATGAGACCAAACTTGTAAGCTCTGTTCATCCAAGAGATTATGTCATATTTTAATGAAAATAGATGGAATTGCTTGCTGGTCCTGGATCACTTCCCCGAAAATGCACTAACAGAACTGCCAACCTAGAAGAGTAACGTGTGGTTCTGGGGGAGAATAGTCTTGCCATTGAGGCAGGACAGTGCTTAAAATGAGACTGGCTAATGGTGGGGGCAAAACTAAAAGTCTCTGAACACAATATGAAGGACGTGATAGGAGGAGCATGGCTTTCCCACTCTGCAGCTCGGGTCTCCCTAGCTAATGTCCTCTCCCTAAGACCTCCTAGGGGTGTGCAGACTCCCCTACTTGCCAGCTTGGGGTCACCTTGGGCCTGTGCCTGCCCCCGTGTGCAGACTGCTCTGATTGGAGAGCGGCGCAGCACCACCTCGTCCTCGGTGAGCCCAGAGAACCCTCACCCCGTGCTCCCTGAGAACCCTCACCCCGGAGCTGGAACCTGCCCTTGGAAGTTGACCGAGCTGTCACACGGTGCTGCAGTGGTTGGAGGATTTGGGGAGCAGCCTGTGGGGGGCACTGCAGGCTTCTGGGCGCACCCATTCCTTTTGGAGTTCTTCCAGACCCGGGGCAGAATTTAAACAGTTAGTATGGAAATGTAGCAGCGTCCATCTCAAATTTTAACAGAGCTACAAGCCATTTAGCAGAACACAGTGGTGAGTGGAAAAGAACCCCAAGAATGACAGCAAGAGTGAAAAGGAGTACTGACATAAGGAGAAACCTCAGCAAGCCTGGGAAACATTACTCAGGGTCATACCTGGGTTATCAGATTGTAACCAGTCCCTCTGCCATTTTTATTCTCTCCTTAACTGTCTGTGAGGGAGATGTATTCATGTATCACAAAGGGGGAATTCATGTTCAGACATCACAAGGTATTTTGTTGTTGCTGTTGCTTTTTTAGTTTTTGTTTTGTTTTGTTTTGTTTTGTTTTGTTTTGTTTTGTGGTATCAGGGGTTGAATTCACAACCTTGTGCTTGCCAAGCAGGCCTTTGTGCCACTAATCCCCAGCCCCACACTAGGTGTTTCTTATCCCTTCTTTTGTTTTGAGGTTGGAGTCCAGAACCACCCGGGAATAGGGCTGCCTATGTAGATGAGCTGAGCGGGAAGAGAAGCCACCCGCAGAGGGGTACTTAACTCGGTGCGGCCTCCTGGTGGCAGCTACGCTCTTGCTTAGTACACAGCCCACTCTTCCCGTTCAGTCACTCGTTCGCTCAGTCAGCAAAAGGCTCCTGAGAGCGCACGCTGGCCTGTAACTGTGCCCGGCTGCTTTGTGCGGCACTGAGGACTCACAGACCAGAGTATCTGGAAGGAAGGAACTTGGCCCCACTGAGTCAAAATCCTAAGAACACCTGCCAGGGCCAGCAGATGTGTGTAGGATCTTTGGAACCTGTGTGACACAATTTTGGAGACAAGGGAGCTATCAGTCTGGGAGGGATGATTTGCATAACCCTAAAGACCCACTAGAAAACATGTGTTAGGTGCAGCCCAAGACACTTCTGCAGAAGGATGGGGCAGGGAGGGGAGGAACGAAATAGTCAACGCTCCAAAGCTTCTAGAGGTGGGCTATTGCTGCCTGGAAGTCCCTGGAGGAGACAGTGGAAAGGAGAGCCCTGGAAGGGGTGTGTCTGCCAGCGCAGGCTGGCTTTGGCTTCCACCTGTCTCTGTGGAGACCCAAACTGCCATTGTGTGAGCTCTGTCCTCTTCTACACCTCCCTGCTGGTGGACGACACCGTGACCCTGCACTGTTTCCAGGACTGACGTTTCTGAAGGTCAAGAATGTTTCCAGGGAACTTTCCCTCCCTGATCATGCTGGTTGTATCCATGAGGTGTTATCAAAAAACCAACTGGTTTTTATCCAAATTGTTTTCAATTGTTTCTCTGAAATTCAGTGGAAAAACCCTGGAGACAGGGCTGTAGTCTTCATTATCAGCATGGGTGTGTGCACCTGCGTGCACACACACACACACACACACACACACACACAGCAGGGGAGGGACTCAGAACAAATGGGTATATGTATTTTGGCCAAAAATCCATGCTCAGACATTTTGAAACCACAAGAAACGTCACACTCTAGCAACACTGGTGGAAGTTTCCGGTGGTCATAGCTTATGCAAAGAAAACCCAACAGGAAACAAATCCGATGGCACAGAAGAGAACTAACCCTGGCTCCGACATGAGTGGGGGAGCTTGGCTCTGAAGGGCCCCGTTGCCACCGGGTGTGTGACACAGCACCTCCAAATGATTTAAGGGAAGTAAAACTCTGAACCCTCTGGATGTCCAAAATGCTGAGTTTGTGTTCTCTAAAATCGAGGAACGAGTTCTAGGAACAACAGAGGTCAAGAGTAGGAAGAATTTAAAAGAAGTTTCTGTCTAAGGGGGACAGTAGGAGACCCAGAAAGTGGGTTGTCCACTGACCCCACTTCTCAAGGGTTTTATTAAGCAAATCCATGAGGCAAGGCAGGTTCAAGGTGGTCAATCAATCAATCAATAAGATCAATAAGATTACCAGAGTGTCACTGAGGTAGTATTGATCCAATGGAAAGTCACAAGGTGGGTGTGAAGGAGGACAAAACTGTGGTCAACAATAAGATTACAACAAGGGTAGGTGCTCGGGTGATACTAATTAAATGGGGAGGTAGGTAACGTAGCAGCAGCACGTGGGGTGCACAAGGGCTTTCCTGGAAGGCGTCTCTGAGCAGGCTTGTCCTCCTCTTTTTCTTGAAGCCTGGCCTCCTCTAACCACAGTTGTCACTTGCAATGACCTTTAAAGGGCCCAGCCCTGTCCAGCTGCCTATAATATTGCTAAATAACTTAGCTGTCTCTATTACCATGATGTGATCACAATTAAGGAGACCAAGCACCATAGTGAATATCTCCAGAAGAACAAAAGATCCACTTCGTCTGAAATACTTGTCCTGGTAACTTATTGACCATGAAAAGCACCGATTCTTTCTTTGCTGTCCTGTGACATCAATACTAATGACTGCTGCTACACCCTGCAGGTGACCTGGGCTCATTTTAAGACTCAGACAGAAGAAGATTTCCCTGGAACATGGCACAGGGTAGCAGAAGCTGGTGTAGCTGCCTGCATCAGGCCCAGCTGGCAGCTTTCCATGGACCCCCGGGGCCTAACAAGAAGCCAGGGTAATAACTGGCACGCACTCACAGGTCTTGAGTGACTGTGGTCCAGCACAAGTGACCCTGGGCAGAGGCACTCGTGACGCTGTAGACAGGACCAGTGGCCCTGTCTGCACCCACAACTGCGAGTCCACAGACTGGACTGGAAGACAGCGAGTCCACAGCAACCTGGGTCACTGCTGCGTTGGGCTTTGGGCCCGAATCCGCCTCCAGGGAGGCCACATGGCTCTCTGAGAACAGGGGCGGAAAGGGAGGAGCAGTATGGGAGGAGGAGGTGGTGCAGAGACAGCCCACGCAGAGACGCGCAGGTCTGGGCGGCCCTTCCCACTCAGCTAAAGGGCTGAAGAGCTCCGGGGCTGCGATCTGGGCGCTTCAGTGTGCGATGTGGTGTGCAGCCTCCACGGCTCTGCTCACGCCACAGGTCCAGGAAATGCCCCATTCCTGTGCCTGATGCTGCTGTGACCACACAAGGGACCGGATCTTCTCCTGTCAGTTTCAGCTCATAGTGATCTAGGGAAATGAAACTCCTGACCTACCAGATATCCCATGTGAGTTCATGTTCTCTAAAACTGAAGAATGAATTTTAGGAACAGCGGAGGTTAAGAGCAGAATATATTTATTGAGAGAAAGAAAGCTTCTGCCTGAGAGAGGGAGAAGGGGTCCTGAGTGGGTTGCCAAAGACTCTGCCTTTTCTAGGGACTTTTATAGAGCAAAACCACGAGGTACAATGGGTCTAAGATGGGGAAAAATGGGAACTCCCAAGGTGGGCATGAGGTGGAACAGAACTATGGTCAACCAGTACAAGTGAATGTTCAGGTAAAGTTGACCAAGTCAGAGACAAATGGAGAAACAAGTCATGTAGCAGGCAGGCATGCTTAACAGCAGTGACTCTTCCTATAGGGGGTTGGGATGGTGACTCCTGGCTTCCTCAAGGTGATCCATACCCATTGCGAATATCAGTCCCTGATGTTTATACTTAGGGTGTGGTTGCATTTGTTTTGCCTTTTGTCTTGAGCTCTGGCCCACAGCAGGTGGTGTCTGTCTCCTCTAAGGTCATAGGACCTCTGGTCCTCTGTGCAGGCTCCTTTGAGGGCTTGGCCCTGTCTCACTGCCTATAATATTTCTATCTACCTCAGCTACCTGTAACAATAGTGTCTTAGTTACTTTTTACTAGTCACTGAGACAAAATACCTGATGCCCAAAGTTGGGGAAGGAAAGGTTTATTTCTCACAGTTTTTGGAGGTTTCAGTCCATAATCAGTTGGCTCCAAGGCAGGGCAGCATGGTGGGGCCGCAGTTCATGGTGGCTGCAAACAGCAAGGAGGAAACCAGTAAGAGAGGGACACACACCTTCTTCCAGCCATTACATCACATACTGGCGCCACCCCTAGGAGGGTGTAGCACTGACACCATCAATGCAAGCACTAGACAATGAACCAATCACAAATGCACAATGCAAATACATGAGGCCTGGGGGCCACTGACATAAACCATGACAAACAGTGTATATGCTTCTACAAGTATTTATGTCATATGTTAGTAAATGTATAGTTGACAATAATTACATATTATACATATGTAATATGATACATACTGATAAGGTTATAATATATGTAGTTATATAATGTATGATTATATATAACTAAGGTAGGATATGTAATGCAATGAATGTGCAGCTATATAATGTATATAATATGCATTGTATCACATATAATTATATCTCGTTACGTATAATGCATAAATTACATATTCTACAATATATGAGTAACATATTACTTTTTTGAAATACAGTAATGTACCTTATTATTTGCATTCACAAACATTTAAATTGGTAATTGTGGAAATTAACATATTTTCTTATTCATAAATGCATAACATTATATTTCATAAAATACTATATACTTATAATGTGCTATGAGATATTTAATAATACAGCATGCAATGATTGTATAATCAATACAGCATATGAATGGGCATCAGATTTTACTTGTGTACTGAGCAATTTGATCCCATGCATATTCCCTTCTAGCACATTTTTCTCCTCGATGGAGCAACTCCCATGAGTAGCAGTAATGGTGTAGTTTGTGTCTCCCCAGATTTTTTCTCTGTGACTCTTGTCACATCTATCCAGAAATTGATTCTGAGTAGTTTGAGCATGGCACGCCGGTGCTGACATTTCTCTCAGATTGCATTTCTCAACCCAAACACAAACTCAAAGGACAGAGTTTCTGAGAAAGGGCTGCAGGCAGAGATCAGGGACACAGTACCGAGCTGCCTGGATTTTCAAGGCACCTCCCCACTTACAATGAAGCTTCGCAGAAGTAAATGGGTTCTCATCAGTGACAAAGCACAGGAAATAAACATGTGGTACATAAAATTTAATACATTTTGTAGCAGGTTGCTTCTACAAAATAAAAAGAATCTAATATACAGCAGCAGTTTGGGGGAGTGGGAGGAGGGTTCAGTTTCACGAACTCTTAGGTATGTTTGTAAACAGAGTGAAGACTCAGAAAAATGTGCACCCCACTGTGGGAAGAAGGGTTGGAGAAGGAGCCCCAGGGTGGCAGATCTCAAGATGGACTCAGTGCCAGAAGGGAAGAGCCTGAGGACACAGAGGCCAGGAGGGGCCTGGTTAGCTGTGGGTCAACCACGGTCCATGCCCTCGAGGAGCATCCTGAGCTAAACCCAGAGCTCGAGTGTTCAAAAGCTTAGTATCCATGGGAAGTAAGTGTGTGTGTGTGTGTGTGTGCACGTCTGAGTGTGCCCACATGTTAGGGGACAGAAGAGAAAGGCAGAGAAAAGACAAATTCATGAGACAAGGAGAAGTTTAGGCCATAGTCTCAGTGACAGTGTCCCAGATGGGCCATTTAACCACAACCACCATTTCTACTGATCTTCTACTGATCGGGTGATAAGTTTTGACACCTAAAATTATACAGATTTATTGCATATGATGTGATTCTTTGATGCATCTATACAACCAAGATAATGGGATATCCATCACCTCAAGCTTGTATTATTTTTTTGTGTTGGGGATAGTCAGACTCTTCTACCAGCTCTTCTGAAACATCTAAATATTTTTGCTAACTGTGGTTATGGTCTTGTGTGACAGAATATTAGAGACTATTCCTCCTGTCCACCCGCACCCTGTACCCAGTAACCATCCTCCCTCATCCCTCTCGGCACAACCTTCCCAGCCTCCAGCAAACAATATTCTGTTCTTTACTCCTATGACATGAAGTGCTTTCAAAATCGTTCACAAGTTAAGAATTTTGCAGAGCAATTTACTTTCTTTTCCTTCTCACAATCCAAGCACTCGGTCTGGATGGCTGACAGGTGAAATCGACTCAGCTTTAGATACACATGCTCAGACTCCAGTTAGTTTTTTGTGAAAATATTGTTTTGCAGTTTTCCTAGGGCTAAGCATCATGACCTTAAGAAGTCAGAATGAACTTTGTGAAGATTCAGTATAAGGTATCTGCTCAACTTAGATATAAAATGTTGCATTATGTCCCTCAAGAATCTCATGCACTGGAAACCAATTGGACGATGAGACTGCTATGTTCATCAGTGGGTTGATCCATTGGTGAGCTCGAAGCTGACTGTACCATTTGGAAGTGGAGCTGGGTTGGGGGTGGTCACTGTAGTTGTGACCCAGAGAGTGTGTTCCTATGCCCCGGTCCTCCCCTCTCTCTCTCTGTTTCTGGCTGTCGGGATGTGAGCAGCTTCCCTCCGCCAGACCCTTCCACCATGTTGTTCCTGTCTTGGAGCCAGCGGGCCATGGACTGAACTCACTGAAACTATAAGCCAAGTCAGTTTCTCCTTCTTTAAATTGCAGGTGTCAGGTACTGTGTCTTACAGGAAGATGCACAGTGTCCCAGGTTTAAATATTTAAAAAGATAGAGAAAAGCAAGCTATCAAATAAATACTTTAAAATGTATATTTTGTGCTCAAATCACTTTAAAGAGAATACAAATTAAAATAACAAAATACACAATGCATATATGATAAAATAAAATAAAACACACAATAAAACATCAGGCAAACATTCAATGCAACTTTTATCTTCCCATCCCTCGTACAAAATTCACTTCCACAAGCTTATAAGAGCTAAAATTTGATTTACACACCAGGACAAAATATCTTCCCAGTCTCCACTAAGATCTTGCATTTGAAGTATTTTCTCCTTTGTTTGTTTGTTTGTTTGTTTACTTGAAAAACAATGGGGAGAACCCTTGGAGGACATGAAACCTGTAATGAAAGACCACGAATTTGGAGTCAGGGAAAGAATTAGAAACCAAGGGAGAACAGGGCTGAAGAAAAGGGCAAACAAAGGTCTGGAGGGACAGAGGAAGCAAGGTCTTGCCCGGCAGTTGTCAAGTCTGCTGAGCTGTAAAACTCGTGAAGTCACCTGAGCAGCGACAGCTGCGGTGGCACCGAGATGGGAAGGGCAGGGCCTCGGAGTGGTCAGGAGCATCCCCAGTACTTTCTGTGGCAGCGGTGGGCTGTCCACCTGCTGTGTGCTCAGGGGTGCCACGGAGGCTGCAGCAATGGGTGTGGGCCTGGCCTGGGACCATCAGGTGGGCAGTGCTATGTGCTGTGTGTGCTGAGTGTGGCTGTGTGTGCATGCATGTGTGTGTACGTGGCTGTGAGTCCATGCATGAGTCCCCACGTATGTGTGAGCACAGTGACAAGAAGACTTGGGCGTCTTGTGCCAGTGTGTGAATGTCAATATTTAAGCTGCCCAGTGTGGTCCCTCTCCTCTCTGCTGCTGTGTCCAGAGCTCAGGCTTTCTGAGCATCCCATTCTGTGTGTCATTCAGCAAACCATAACACCCAGTGGAAAGACGTTCAAAGTGCTTCCGAGCACAGCCAGGCAGAAGGCATGTTATGTCCTCAGCTGAACCCTGCCCTGAAACAGCATGTGGACAGGAGACTCGTCCCACTGCACCCAGGGCCAAACGCGGGTCCTCCTGGAGGCTGAGGCCATCTTGAAGGTGGTTCCGGATTTGCAGTGTTGCCCACTGCACATGGTGGAAAGCTCAGATCCAGTTCCACTCTGCACTGCCAGACGCTCAGCTCTAGCCCAGTAGATACTGGAAAGGGTTCCACCAGCCTGCCCCAGAGCAGAGACAAGGAGGGTAGAGTGGCTTTGCCTCCAGCAGGCACCTTCCCCTGAAGCTCCAGGCTGGTCCCTCGGCACTAAAGAAAAGAATAAAAGAAAAAAGAAAAACCATCAAGCAAATACAGTATTTTGTTCCAACATTATTCATTCGGGATTAAAGACAAAACCGAGCCCAGGCCGTGCGCTTACCCCCAAAGCAAGCTTGGCTTTCTTGGCAGTGGAAGGATGGCTACACTCATGCTCTCTAAACCAAACCATTGCTCACTAGGGAAGGGCCAGAAGAACTCCACTGGCCTCTGCTCTCCCCCAGGGCACCCCAAGTTCTGTTCCCAGGAAGGAGAACCGATCCTAGAGGAAAGGCACCAGGCCAGGGAAATGCGGGCTCTGTTCCAGCTTCTTTATTAACTGCTGGTGCTCTGGACAGAGTTGCTGTCTCAGACACCTTCTCCTCCTCCTCCTTCCTTCTCCCCGCACCACCCCTCCCCAGCCCCTGCGCAGGAGTGCAGTGGAGAAAGCCTGGGAGCTCTGCAGAAATAACCCACCGGCTGCTCCAGTGACACAGCCCCTGAGTGCAGGGTCAGTGCTTGGCCGGGGAGGTGCCAGCTCCTGAGCAGAGAAGAGCGGAGTCTTCAGACTCCAGCAAGAGATCTGCATGGCAGGACCCCTGGGGAAAGCACTGGCACTTCACGCCACCCCCACTCCCATAGCCCACCTGCACATCTCCAGATCACAGGCAGCAATTCCATTGATTCACGGGGAAGTGAGGTTAACGGCAGGCAATCTTCAGGGACCGCGGGGTGTCACAGAATGCATTTTCTGTGAATTCGCCCTGACCGCGGGAGGTGACACAAATTCGTGCTGATATGTTCAAAGATGCATCTTCAAGGACTTGAAATTTCAGCCCGAGGGGTGCAAGGCCTAATTGGTGTGTGTGTGTGCGCATTTATGTAGAACAGCAGTCCACACCACGAACTTCCAAATGGCCTAGGAATGCAGAACTAGTTCTGTCTGCTGTAATTTAGCAAATGCCTTCTTCCAGGGGAGGAGCAGGGTTGTTTTAGGCTCCTCTGAGCGGCAGGAAGAAGCCTTGGCGGTATATCTGGGGCGCTTTCTGGGTGAGGACTGGCTTGTGGAAGGCCAGGGCCTGTGTAGTTTCCTTCTAGTTAGCCAATATGTTTTTATCCTTGTACGCTTGTTATACGTAGTGCATAGCCTCATCCAGCGTGCAGTCCATACACGTGAATGTCGCATCTTGATCTTTTTTACTTCCTCTTCCTTGCTCCTCGCTTGTTTCTTTGAAGGCCAGAACTAGATCATGTGGGGCCTGAGGAGTAGAATGGAGCTGGAAGCCAATCTTGTCCATTGTTTTATTTGGGCTGGTTGCAGAGTAGCACTGAGAGGGCAGCTGTGGCCGAGAACCGGCAAAGCAGCGGGGACTTACAGTAACAGAAGGCAGACGAAGCACCAGGCCAATCTAGTTCCAAAGTAACATCTGAACACAAACATTACCAGGGGCATTTTCAGTCAAGAGCACACAGCTTTTATTATCCTCCTTGCTTTTCATATTTGTCAACAGAGAGAGAGGAGGGAGAGGAAAGAGGGAAAAGTCAGGGGGAGAGAGAAACAAGGGCAGGAGAAAGAGAGAGAGAGAGAGAGAGAGAACTAAGACAGCAGCGAGGATGAGGAGGACGGGTCAGGAAGCGTAGCCCCCCCGGCAGCCCTGGCACCACTGCCTGGTGCAGGTCCCAGCCAGGAAAATCTGCAGCACCCTGAGACTTCCTGCTCACGTTACAAAGGACTCACTTCACTAAATAAATCGTCTTGGCTCCCTAGTGTAAGAAAATAAAACAGTAAGTAAAACACAGAATCTGCAATAGATGTTGAAAAGCGGTGGGGGGGACGGACACACAGACAGTACTGCTCACAAGCAAGAGCAACTGGGCATAGGGAAAGGAGAAATGAAGGAAAAGAAAATAAAATAAATCAATACATACATATATATATATAAATATATATGACAGCTAACATAATTGTACTACTAGTTTCTTTTTCTTCTTTGAAGGAATAGGTTGGTGCTTATATTGGTTGATTAATATTGCATGCCTGTATCTTGTAATCTGAGCAACTACTTTGAAGTAGTTGCTCAATATGCCATATAGTAACCATTGTTAATGTCTTATTATTCTGTTTAGAAA
>PVJX010047243.1:0-11960 GCA_004027295.1 Dolichotis patagonum
GCCACAACGAAGTGAAGATAGAATTTCAGACCTTGAAAACAAGATAGCAGCTAGTGAACAGGAAAGGAAAGCTTTTTTTTCTCTTTGAAATAATTTTTTATTTAAAGAGAAGAAGAAGAAAGAAAAAACCCAAACAAAACAGAAAGAGGGTAGCAACAATACAGAATTCCAAAGGGGAAAGAAAAAAAAGAGCAATAACCACAACAAAAAACAAAAACAAAAAGAAAAATACTAAGAAATTGGCACTTGATAGGTTATATACTGTCATCATTGGAAATAGTTGTTCAAGTTACAAAGTTAAAATATACAAAGTACACATTCAAACAATGAGAATGTTAATGATTCTGCTTAACATTCTAACAAAAACAGTGATATGGTCATCTATCTTACACACATAAACACACATGCAGGTATATCCTTTAGAGCACTTTCTTTTCCTCTCTTTTTCACAGTATCAAATACACATTTTGCGTTTTATTACTCCTACAGTTCTTATTAGTTTTTACACTAGAGACACAATGTGATATTTATAAATATGATTCTTATCTATTTCACTAATGAGAATAGTCTCAAGTTGTCTCCATTTCCATTTGAAGGTCTCAAGGTCATTCTTTTTTATAGCTGAGTAATATTCCATTGTACAAAAATACCACATCTTTTTCATCCACTCTGCATTTGATGGGCATCTTGGTTGTTTCCAAGATTTAGCTATTACAAATTGTGCTGCTATAAACGTGGGTGCACATACATCACTGTGATATGAACTTTTCAGGATATCGGAGAATATACCAGGAGGGGAATAGCTGGGTTGAATGGAGCTTACAGTCCTAGACTTCTGAGAATACTCCATAATGATTTCCATAGTGGTTGCACCAGGCTACACGACCACCAACAGTGGAGCAGTGTTCTTTTAACCCCAGAGCCTCGCCAACATTTGTTATCAGTTGATGTCTTGATGGCAGCTGTTCTATCAGGAGTGAGATGATATCTCAATGTTGTTTTAATTTGCATTTCTTGAATGACCAGTGATGGTGAACATTTCTTCATGTATTTGCTTGCCATTTGTATATTTTCATCTGAGAACTGTGTGTTTATCTCAGCTGCCCATTTTTGGAGACAGTCTTTGAATTTGTGAGAGTTGATGTTTTTCAATTCTTTTTTTTTAATTTGCATTTTCAATTCTTTATATGTTCTTGATATAAGTCCTTTGTCTGAGGGGTTGATGTTTAAAATTTTTTCCAATTCTGTGGGTTTTCTTTTCACTCTGATGGTGATTTCTTTTGAAGTGCAGAAACTTTACATTAATATGAGATCCCAGTTGTTGATTCTCTGAAGTGTTTCCCGTTCCATGTGCATTTTGTTCATGAATTTTCTGCCTAACTCTATGTATCCAAGATTTCTACCTGCCTTATCTTCTAGTAGATTTAGTGTATCTGTTTTAATATTTAGGTCTTTGATTCATTTAGACTTTAGTTTTGTGCACGGAGATAGGCATGGATCTAGTTTCAGTCTTCTGCATGTGGAGAGCCAATTTTTACAACACCATTTATTAAAGAGGCTATCCTTCCTCCAGTGAACATTTTTAGCCCCTTTGTCAAATATCAGGTGGATGAGTGTCTTTGTACCTATACTCGCATCTTCTAATCTGTTCCATTGATCCTCAGGTCTATTTCTTTGCCAGTACCATGTTGATTTTATCACTGTGGCTTTGTTTCAAGTCAGGAATTGAGATGCCTCCTGCCTTGCCTTTATTGCCCAGAATTGCCTTTGCTATTCTAGATTTCTTCCAGTTCCAAATGAATTTTAGGAGTGTTTTCTCTAGATCTGTGAGGTATATCAGTGGTATTTTGATTGGGATTGCATTAAATCTGTATAACAGTTTTGGGAGTATGGCCATTTTCACAATGCTGGTTCTTCCTAGCCAAGAGCATGGAACATCTTTTCATTTTCTAATATCCTCTTCAATCTCCTTTTTTAGTGTAATACAATTTTTAGTATATAGGTCTTTTACATTTTTAGTAAGGTTGATTCCTAAGTACTTCATTTTTTTTTTAGATGTTATTGTGAAGGGCGATATTTCCATAATTTCTCTCTCAGTGAGGTTCTTGTTTGTGTACAGGAATGTGTGCAGGAATGCCATTGATTTTTGAGCATTGAATTTGGATGCAGCTACACTGCTGAATTTGTTTACTACCTCTAGTAGTCTTTTAATGGAATCTTTTGGGTCTTCTACATATAATATCTTCTCATCTGCAAATAGTGATAATTTAACTTCTTTCTTTACTATCTTTATTCCTTTTACTTCTTTCTCTTGTCTGTTTGCCCTGGTTAGTACTTCCAGAACTATATTGAAGAGGAGTGGTGATAGTGGGTATCCTAGTTTTGTTCCTGATTTTAATGTGAAAGCTTTCAGTTTTTGTCCATTTAGTATAATATTGGCTGTTGGTTTGTCATAGAAGGCCTTTATAAGGTTGAGGTAGACACCACACATTCTGAGTTTCTGAAGGATTTTTATCATGAAAAAGTGTGTGACCTTATTGACGTTTCCCCTTTTCAGTCCTTATTGTGGGAATTTGGGTTTTTTTCTTACTTTTTCTTTTTAAGGTTAGCTAGAGTTTTGTGAATTTTCTTTATTCTCTTTTTTAAAAAAAGCTTTTTGATTCATTAATTCTTTGTATTTTTTTAGTTTCAATTGCATGGATATCTGCTCTAATCTTTAAAATTTCCTCTCTTCTATGAGCTTTAGATTTAACTTGCTCTTCTTTTTCTAGAAGCTTGAGATGCAGCATTAGATTGTTTATTTGTTCTCATTCTGTTTTCTTGATATGACAATTTATTGCTATATATTTCCCTCTTAAGACCACTTTCATTGCATCCCACAGATTACAAAAGGCTGTTTCTACATTTTAATTGAATTATAGGTATTGATTTATTTCATCTTTAATTTCATCTGTAGCCCACCTGTTGATCCAAAGGTTGTTATTTAATTTCCATATATTCATGCCAGTTTTGCAGTTTTTTTTTGTGCTGGGGATTGAACTCAGGACCTTGCATTTGCCAGGCAGGTGCTTATACCTGCTGAGCTAAATCAGTTTTGCAGTTTCTTTTGCCATTAATTTCCAATTTCAGTGCACTATGGTCAGATAGTATGCATGGGACAATCTCAATACCTTTGCATTCACTTAAAAATGATATGTGGAATAATATATGGCCTATTTTGGAGAATGTCCCTTGGGCAGGTGAGAAGGTTTATTCTGATGTGGTTGGGTTGGACACTCTGTAAACATCTACTAAGTCCAATTGCTCACAGGTATGATTCAGTTCTATTATTTCTTTGCCGATTTTTTGCCTAGTTGATCTCTTTGTGACAGTGGGCTGTTACAGTCACCTGTAATAATTGTGTTCTTGTGTACTTGGTTTTTCATGTCCTTTAGTATCTGTCTTATGTAGTTGGGTGCTCCTGTGTTTGGTGCATATATATTTATAATTGTTAGTTCTTCCTGTTGAATTTTTCCATTTACAAGTATGTAGTGACCTTCTTTGTCTCGTTTAAGCATTTTAGGTTTGAGGTTCACATTGTCTGCAAATAGAATAATTACCCCTGCTTTTTTTTCTGGGTTCCTGTTGCATGGAATACGGTTTCCCATCCTTTGACTTTTAGTCTGTGAGTTTCTTTTTGAGTCAGATTCATTTCTTGTATACAGCATATTGTGGAATCCTGTTTCTTAATCCATTCTGTCAACCTGTTTCTTTTGATATGTGAATTGAGCCCATTTACATTTACAGATATCACTGATATGTACTGGCTGGACTTTGTCATGTTGTGTTACTGTTGTTAGTTTCCTGCCTTTCTCCCTTGTTTACTTTCTTGTCCAGCCTGGTGGTTTCTTTCTGTTGTTGTTCTGGATATTGTGGTCATTTTTATCTCTACCTAGGATGTCTTTCAGCATTCTTTCTAAGGTTGGTTTTGTGGATATGAATTTCTTTCATTGTTCATTGTCTTGGAAGTATCTTGTTTATCCATTAAATTTGAAAGACAGCCCCAGTTGCTTAATGGATAAGGCACTGGCCTCCTAAATTTGAAAGACAATTTTGCTGGGTATGTCAGTCTGGGTTGAAAGTTGTTTTCTTTTAGGGCTTGAAATACTTCATTCCAAGCTCATCTTAACCTGAAGGCTTGTGTTGAGAAATCTGCTGTGATTCTAATAGGCTTTCCTTGATAGGTGAGTTGTGTCATTTCTCTAACACCTTCTTGTATTCTGTTTTATGCTGTATGTCTGAGATCCTAATAATTATATGTCTGGGTGTAGGTTTATGTTGGTTATGCATGTGTGACATTCTATATGCCTCACTTGTTTGTATATCCGAGTTTTCCCCCATGTTTGGGAAATTTTCTGCCATTATTTCTGTGAACAGCTTAGCTATATCCTTTGCATTGTCTCCTATCTCTTCACTAATGCCTATTTCTCTAACATTGTTTCTGCTGGCATCATCTTGTAGCTGTTGGCCTGTCATTTCATGCTGCTTTGTTGTTTTTATAAGTTCTACCCTTTCAAGATCGCTATCTGCAATCCTTTCCTCAAGGTCTGAAATTCTATCCTCAGCTTCATTTAAATTGCTTTGCAAGCATTCAGTACAATTTTTTGCTTCTTACATATCTCTTTCATTTTTTTTCATAGATTAGGCTTGTCTCCTGCATTGTTTATTTGAAGTTTCAATCAGTTTCCCATGCTCCTGTAGTTTCTTATCTATTTCTTCTCTAGCTATGTTGAGCAGCTCATTTACTAACGTGTTACTTTGGTCCTTATGTAAGACATTATTTCTAATTTGATTTCCTCTATAGCTTCATGGATTTGTTTCTTTACTTCATTTGCTATCTTTTCAGAGATTTCCGGTGTATGAATTTTGGGGTCCTCTGTTTCATTACCTCCTGCACTTGCCTCAGATGGACTAGATGTTTGGGATTCCATTTTGTCTTTTTGTTTAGTCTTTTTCACCTTTTGGGTGAATTTCTGGTCTTTCTATTCCAACAGACACAACTTTCTGTGTGTGTGTTTCTGGGTTCTACTGTGTGGTTGATGTTTGTCAACTTGCTGGGTACCACAATGAAGAGGGGATCCCATCTCCTGAATTCCTCCTATGATGCCACACTGACTGAAGCCTGATGAGGTCTTCTGTTTGGGTGAGGGGTTCCTGAACCTTTCATCAAGCCTGCATGGTATTCCACTGTAGTCCAATGTTCTTGGTGTAAGGTCCAGTCCAGCAAATGTGGTCCCAGTCAGCTCAATCCTGTGGCAGGCTTCCTAGATGTTCCTGGATATGGGAGGGGCCCAGCAGTGGCAGTCCCAGGCACCTCATGCCCTCTGACACTGGTCTGTTCAATGTTCCCAGTCCCAAATAGCCCCGGCAAAGCTTCCAGTCTCCAGGATGTTCCCAGTCCCAAACAGACCAGGCCTAGATGCAAGTCTCTGGTAAGTTCCCAGTGCCAAACAGACCAGGCAGAGATGCTGGTCTCTGCAAAGTTCCCTGTGGGTGAAGGGTGGGCCTACCAGACCCAAACAGCCCAGGCCAAGCTGCTTGTCTCTGTGATGTTCCCTGTGGGTGAAAGGCTGGCCTACCAGTCCCAAACAGCCAGGCTGAGATGCCAGTTTTTGCAAAGTTCCCAGTCTCAAACAGAACAGACCAAGATGCTGGTTTCTGCCAAGTGCCCAGTACCAAACAGAGCAGTCCAAAGTGCTGGTCTCCTCAAGGTTCCCTAAAAATATCTTTTAAGAATAACAAAGAATCAGGAAATAACAATTCACCAGCTGCAAAATGATGCAAAGAAAAACAATGTAAGGTTAATAGGGATAAATGAAAAAGGAGGGGATAGCCCAGTTGATATCAAGAGACTGTTTACAGAAGTAATAGCTGAAAGCTTCCCAAACATGAGAATGGAAACTGACATATGGATTAGTGAAGTATGTAGAACTCCAAGTAGCTATAACCAAAATAAAACTACACCCAGACATATAGTAATCACCATTCCAGAAATCCACCATAAGAATAGAATACTAAAAGCTGTTAGAAAAGACAGATCACCTATAAAGAAAAACCTATCACAATCACAGTAGACTTCTCAGCACAAACAATGAAGTCAAGAACAGCATGGAATGAAGTATTTCAGAGCCTAAAGGAAAACCACTTCCAACCAAGATTGATGTACCCTGCAAAACTGTCCTTCAAAATGGATGGAGAAATAAGATACTTCCATGACAAAGAACAGCTGAAAAACTTCATGGCTACCAAACCACCCCTACAAAGAATAACGGAAGACATTCTGGATACACATAGGAAAAAACCACTAAGCAAGGATGACAATAAAACAGAATGGAAAGCTAAAGACACAACAGTAGAAAGATAACATGTCAACAATAAAACAATATATAACAGTTATAAGCATTAATTAATATAAATGGCCTCAACTCACCAATCAAAAGAAACAGACTAGAAGAATGCATCAAGAAACAACATCCAACCATATGCTGTCTACAAGAAACCCATCTAACCCAAAAGGAAACCCATAGACTGAAACTCAAAAGATGGAAAACAATGCTTCATGCAACAGGAAATGAAAAAAAATTGGGGGTAGCTATTCTGTTTGCAGACAATGTGAACTTCAAATCTAGATTGATCCAAAGAGATAAAGAAGGTCACTACATATTAGTTAGGGGAACACTTCAAGAAGAAGAGATAACAATCTTAAATATGTATGCACCAAATTCCAGAGCACCCAGCTATACAAAACAAGTATTAACAGAAATGAAAAATCAAATAAGAAATAAGACAATTAAACCAGGAGATGTTAATATGCAATTGACACAAAGGGGCAGATCAACTAGATAGAAAATCAGCAAAGACATAACAGAACTGAATCACACCTGTGAAAAAATGGACTTGATAGATGTATACAGAGTGTCCCATCTGACAAGAGCAGAATATACCTTCTTCTCAGCAGGACATGGGACATTATGTAAAATAGACCATATACTAGCCCACAGAACATATTTAAGTAGATGCAAAAGAATTGAAATTATCCCATGCATTTTTATTGGATCATAGTACCATGAAACTAGAAATTAATGATCAAAGTAACTGCAAAAAACTCACAAACCCATGGACCCTTAATAATACCCTCTTGAGCAATCAGTGGGTCACAGAGGAAATTAAAGTAGAAATTAAACAATATCTACAAGCAAACAAAAATAGAAATCCAACTTACCAGAGTTTGTGGGATGCAATGAAAGCAGTCCTGAGAGGAAAATTTATTGCACAGTTTCCCACATCAGGAAAATAGAACAAACACAAATAAACAATCTGTGGTACAACTCAAACATCTAGTAAAAGAAGAGCAAGACAATCCCAAAGCCAAGAGAAGGGGAATAATTATAAAGATAAGAGCAGAAATTAATGCAATAGAGACTAAGAAAACAATAAAAAAATCAATGAACTAAAGAGTTGTTTCTTTGAAAGAATAAAGACAATTGATAGGCTGCTAGGCAACCTTATTCAAAAAAGGAAAGAAAAAACTCAAATTCATGAAATAAAGAGTGAAAAAGGTGAAATTATTACAGACTTGGTGGAAATACAGAAGATCATCAATGCTTATTTTGAGAACTTCTATCCTCATAGGTTCGATAACACAGAAGAAATGGACAGATTCCTAGATACATATGCACTACCAAAGCTGGGTCAGGAAGATGTAAAACTGCTGAATAACCCAATTTCTATTAATGAAATTGAAAATGTAATTAAGACCTTGCCAACATAGAAGATTCCATGCCCAGTGGCATTCATTGCGGAATTCTACAAGAAATACAACAAGAATTAAATCCAACACTCCTCAAACTCTTCAATAAAATGGAAAGGTAAGTAACTCTTCCTAAGTCATTCCTGGAAGCAAATATTAATCTAGTACCAAAACTTGAGAAAGACCCAACTGGCCCGATCTGCGGGTATGTCAACAGAGACACTAGAGGGGGAGTGGGGATGAGAAAGAGAAAAGAGATGCAAAGAATTGAAACAAGACAGTGCTCTGAACAAGTCTCCTTTATTCAAGGAAGAAGCAGCCCTTATATAGGAAGTAGGGAAATGAGTAAGTTTGGTTCTAAAAAGGTCAATAGGTAGCTAAGCAATAGTGAGAGGTCCCAACCTATTGGCCTGAGTAACTAGGCAACAGTGGGCAGTCCCAACTTATTGGTGTGAGTTACTAGGCAACGGTGGTCAGGGTGTGGAGAAACAGAAACTTAGAAAGCAGAAATTTAACTAATACTTACGATGGCTGCTAATATGAAGTGGAAGGCAGTCACAGGTCTCCCACACCCAACTGAAAAAGAGAACTGTAGGCCAATCTCTGTAATAAAAATAGATGCAAAAATTCTCAATGAAACATTGTGAAACAGGATGCAGCAAATCATCAAGAAGAGTATACACCACGAACAAGTGGCATTCATACCAGGAATGCAGGGATGGTTCAATAAAGCTAAATATATAAATGTAATCCACCATATCAACAGAGCCAAAAATAAGAACCACATGTTCATCTCTGTAGATGCAGAAAAATATTTTGATAAAGTTCAACACTCATTCATGATAATAACTTTACAGAGAACTGGAATAGATGTTCTTTACCTCATTATGACAAAGACCATCTATGACAAACCAACAGCCAGCATCATATTAAATGGACAAAAACTGAAAGGCTTTACCTTAAAATCAGGCACAAGACAAGGATGTCCCTTATCACCATTCCTATTCAATATAGTCCTGGAAATGCTATCTAGAGTAATTAGACAAGAGAGAGAAATAAAAGAGTAAATATAGAAAAACAGGAAGACAAATTATCATTATTTGCAGATGACATGATGTTTTATATAGCAGACAACCAAAATGCCATTGAAAGAATCTACATATAATAAATAAATTGAGCAATGTAGCTGGATACAAAGTCAATACTCAAAAATCAATAGAATTCCTATACACTGACAACAAAACTACTGAGAGAGAAATAAGAGAAGCCACGCCATTCACAGTAGCATCTAAAGAAATGAAATACTTAGGAATTAATCTTATGAGAGAAGTAAAAGAGCTACAGAGGGAAATTTATAATACCCTGCAAAAGGAAATCAAATAGGACCACAGAAAATGGAAAGACATCCCTTGTTCATGGATAAGAAGAATAAATATTGGTAATATGGCCATTCTCCCAAAATTATTATACAGATTCAATGCAAACCCAATAAAAATACCATTAACATCCCACATAGATCTAGAGAAATTGCTCCTAAAATTCATCTGGAACCAGAAGAGACCTAGAATATCAAAGGCAAATCTAAGCAGCAAAGGCAAGGCAGGAGGCATCACAATCCCTGATTTGAAGTTATACTACAAAGCTACTGTAATAAAATCAACATGGTACTGGAATAAAAACAATTCTGAAGATCAATGGAATAGATTGGAAGATACAATCACAACCAGAAACACCCATAACCACCTTATCTTTGACAAAGGGGCCAAACCTGTAGTCAAGAAGAATGATAGTCTCTTTAATAAGTGGTGCTGGAAAAATTGGCTATCCATATGCAAAAGACTCAAACTAGACCCAAGACTATCACCATATACTAAACTAAAATCTAAATGGATCAAATATCTAAATTTTACAACAGAATCACTTAATCTGCTGGAAGACAAAGTAGGTAAAAATCTTGAAGATAGAGGGTAGGTAGAGATTGCATGAACAAGAATCAAACCACAAGGGAAATATTTCCAAGAATCAATAAGTGTGACCACATCTTATTAAAGAGTTTCTGCATGTCAAAAGAGATTTCCAGCAGAGAGAAAAGAAAACCCACAAACTGGGAAAAAAATCTTAATGAACTGTCCTTCAGACAAAGGACTTCTGTCTAGAACTTATAAAGAATTAAAATCAAATCAGACTCTTGAAATTCAAAGACCCAATCCAAAAATGGGCATGTGAAATGAATACATAGTTCTCAGATGAAGAAATATGAATGGCAAATAAATACATGAAAAAATGTTCATCATCATTAGTCATTAGAGATATGCAAATTAAAACCACACTCAGATTCCATCTCACTCCAGAAAGAATGACCAGGAAAAAAATACTACCAACAATAAATGCTGGATAGGCTCTTGGGAAAAAGGAACTCTTCTGCACTGTTGGTGGGAGTGTAGAATGGTGCAACCACTGTGTATGTCAGTCTGGAGATTCCTCAAAAAGCTGGGTTTGGAAGTCCCATTTGACCCAGCTATTCCACTTCTAGGAATATTCCCAGAAGAACCGAAAACATCATTCCACCATGATATATGTGCACCCATGTTTATAGCAGCACAATTTGCAGTAGCTAGATCTTGGAAACAACCTAAGTGCCCATCAACTGAGAAATGGATAAAATGTTGTATTTTTATACAATGAAGTACTACTCAGCTATAAAGAATGATTACATTCAGATATTTATAAATAAATGGACACGACTTGAGACCATACTCATAAGTGAAACAAACTAAGCTCACATGTGCAAATACCTTATGGTCTCCCTAGTATGAGAATTGATAAGAGTATATAAGATTTTATAGAAATCATGATTCTCTTTTACACGTCTTTGAAGGCTTTTAATGTTTTCATTCATCAGTTGAAATGGTTTTATTCTGTTTTGTTTGACTTTATTATGTATGATGGTGTGAACAGCTCTTTTGAAGAAAACAAAACATTTTGGCAGCCATTGCTGATTTAATATCATCTTGCTTTGAAGTCTTACCATGCTTTTATTCTTCTATTACCATTGGTTTTATCATTTTGTGTCTTATTTGGATTTTAATAGATATGATAGCATAAACAAATTTTTATGAAAAATGAGATATTATCGTAGCCATTGATCAGTTTCTCTTATTTGGTTCAGAATACCCTGTAATTCTTTCATACTTTTGAATGGTTTTATACTATTTTGTTATGTTTGATATTATCATATTTGAAACCATGCTCAACTATTGCAAAGAAAGAGAAGTTATGGTAGCTACTTTAATATCCATTTGTCTTGTTGTAAATTGCTATGTGGATTATGTTGTTTTGTTCTGGTCTGCTTTGTTCTGTCCTCTTTTGTTTTGTTCTCTTTAAATAAAAAAGATTACATAACATTAGTATACCTTTATCCACATTTATCAACAAGATGAAAGAAGACTCAAATTCAAGCAATTGAGCATGGATGAAGGAAATTACAATAGATCCTGCAGAAATCAGGAAGATCATCAATATCTTCTTTAAGTACATGTAATCTGATCTGATAGAAAATACAGAAGAAATGGACAGATTCATAGAAACATATGCATTGTGAAACTGAATGAAGAATATACATAAATTCTAAATAACATAAGTAAATGAAATTAAATGTGAATGTAAAATTTTAATAACAAAAAATGCCCAGGTTCTGATGAATTCATCATTGAATTATAAAATAAATTTAGACATGAACTATTGCCACTAATGATGAAATACTTTTATGAAATTGCAGGGGAGGTGACACTTCCAAAATCTGTTCTGTAAGCTAATAGTACCCTAATATCAAAACTAGAGAAGGATCAACCAAAAAAGAAAACTGAAGGCCAATCTCCCTAATGAGGAAATGCAAAAATCCTCAGCAAGGTAGTGGCAAGCAGAATGCAGAAGGTCATCATGAAGATTACAGAAACCACCTCAAGGCATGGGAGAGGGATTGGTGGGCCTAACCTGAGTGTGCCCAATGAACCCCCCAGCAGCCAACTGGCTGGGAAACCACCCTCGGCCCTTCCTCAAGTGGTGCGCAGAACCTCAACACACACGGGGCAAACTTGGAATTCTATGCCAATGCAGTAAGACCATGCCATGCGACTGAAACCACCCCAAGGGGCACAGGAGGTATCCGGCG
>PVJX010047244.1:0-11960 GCA_004027295.1 Dolichotis patagonum
CAGGCAGGCCAGGCCACCGTGCTTTGTCCCAGGCAGGTCTCCAGGAGGTTCCCTGCGAGTGAAGGGCCTACAGGTCCCAAAGAGTCAGGCCAGAATGTTGGTTTCTGAAAAGTTCCCGGTCCCAAACAGACCTGGCCAAGATGCCAGTCTCCACAATATTCCCAATCCAAACAGCCCGGGCCACTCTGTGGGTCCGAGAATTTCGGGTCGCAAAGAGACAGGCCGCAATGCTGCTTTCTGGGAGACTTCCTGGGGGTGAAGGACAGGGCTACGGGCCCAAACAGACCTGGCCCAGATGCCGGTCTCCAGGCAGTTCCCTGCGGATGAAGGGTGGGCCTACCAGTCCCAAACAGTCGTTCCGAGATGCAGGTCTGCGCAGACTTTCGATCCAAACAGCCCAGGCCACTCTACGGGTCCGAGAGTTTTGGGTCCCCTCTTGTCTGTAAATCCCGAGAACAGTTCTCTAGATGAGCAGGATCCGTGACTCTCTGCTAAGCAGGTTCTGCTTTGCTTTTAGAATAAAATAAGCTCTTGGAAACTTTGGTAGAGATAAGTCTCAGAACTGTAGAACTCTGCTAAACACTACGTCGTGGATACAGAAAATATGGCGGAAGCCCGGCACTCTAACCATGAATTTTTAAGTGCTCCACAGTGCTAGTTAACTGGAGGCAATCTATCTTCCCAAGCAGGTTGCTGCTGTTCATTGCTAGGGGCCCCAAAGAGACCATATCTACACTATTTCTGGAAAATCAAGAAGCTGATGCAAGAAAAGCAGCCTTATAGTCCCACAACACCCCAGCCTTGTTCCCAGTTCTGTGCAACCAATCAACTGGTCCTTTCTCAAGGGGTGCAGTAGAAAGCTATACAAACTCCACGGGAAAGGTCCACTCGAATATTCACAGAACTAGGCCTACCTGTGACCCCCTGACAGGTCTGCAAACCTTGCCCACTCAGCCTGGTGAGCTCAGACTAGCTTCTTTGTTAGGACCAGTACAGAGGCAAGGAACATAGTCTGGGAAAAAGTGACATAAAGCCAGCCCCATCTGAACTGTCTAAGGAAAAAGACCACCCAAAAGAAAAAAGCTACTCCTGTGAACCTTGGGAAAACCTGAGGCTCCTCTTCAGAAAGCAGGACTCCAGTCCTGCCGAACTGGGTAGAGGTAAGCAGAAGCACTTATGACCCTAAGTCCCCACAGTTCAAACAGGCAACCTCTATTGAGACTCGTGTTTTTAATTAGGTCTGTCATGTGGGTAAGCTTGCTAGTGCTGACTTTCAGGCTCTTGATAATTTATCAAGAATCCCTCTTTGCCATACTTTCTCCTCCATGCGAAGCATGGAAATCTGACCTGCTGCTTTTCATATTTGGACTCTACATCCCCAACTTAATAGTCAAGTTACTCTCCTGACAAATTCATCAAGCTTCTTCTTACTGAACAGGCAGCTCACAGTCCTTCATATGTAGACAGTAACTCTTTTCTCATTATGTTCTGACAGATTTTTCCTTCTTTTCAGTGTAGCCAGTGAGCTGTTACCATCCCAAAGTAGCTGGAGAGCACGCAATCCCGTCACAAAAAATAAAATAAAATAATGTTTTTTAAGAAGGTGATGTGTATTTTACCATAATTTTGTTGTTGTTGTTTTGTGATACAGGGTCTTGATATGAAATTCAGAGTGACCTAGAACTCACAACCATCTTCCTGCCTCAGCCTTCCAAATGCTGGGATCCCACCTGTTCCACCACATCCAGTTTTACCACAATTCAAAACAATCTTAACCAACTAAAATGTGCAAGTTGGTGGAATGTAGTGAGTCATTGTATTGTACAGCCAGCACCAGTGTTTAATTTCCAGAACTTTGCCATCACTCCCAAGAAGTCCCTGTATACGTGAGACAATTAAGCATTTAACCTGCTTCTTCCTCTGGCTTAATTATAATTACTGTCCAAACTAATTTATTTTGCTGTTTGCTTATTCCCCACCAGCAACAGCATCAAAGGGCCATGCAGGAAAGGATCTTTGTTTCACCTGCCATCAGACTCCAAGCCCAGCACAGGGTTCTCAGTGGCTGCCTGGCAGATGATCTGAGCTCTGGGGTGATTACAGCCCATAGCCCAGTGTCCGACAGATAACCTTGAAACAGGCCACAGATATGTTTGTTGACCCTTCACAGTGTTTTAGGAATGCATTAGTTAGTGACCAATATTTAAAAATTTAAGCACTTTTGCTTTTTTGTTTTTGTTTTTTTAGTGGTTCCTTAGCTTCTCCTGAGAAAACAGTCTCTGGCTTCCCTGGACCTCACCCCTCAGGCCCAGGAGAGGGACCCCTCCTGTGGGGCAGGCATGGCTCCTTGCAAGTGTTTCCTGGAAACGGAGGCTTCCTCCTCTCCAAGGGTCTAGCAGTGGACACATCAGACCCCACACCCGCTAAGACATGGTAGGAGTGGATTAGGGGAGAACTTTGAAAATGGTCAGCCTTGGGCTGGGGATTTAGCTCAGTGGTTTAAGTGCTTGCCTGGCAAGCATGAGGTCATGAGTTCAATTCCTGGTACCAAAAAAAAAAAAAAAAAAAAAAAGGTCAGCCTTGCTAACCTGTGCTGTCTGGAATGCGGCCACCCCAAGGTCATGTCCTACCCAACTGTATAATCTGCCTACCTGGAGCTTTACCTTGCTGAGCAAAAAGCGCAAGGTTGGGTGAGGATGACAAGTTTGCCTCTGTACCCTGGTGACCTGCCTGGGAACGGAGGAAAGAGCTGGAGGAAGCCACAGGGATCAGGACCAGGGACAGCTGTTGTCAGGGACCCAGATAGGGAAATGTGTTGTCCAACCTGGGGCAGAGGTGGAATGAGAGAAGTGTGGGAGGTGATTTTTAAGTCCCTCTTTTTCCATTTCACAAGCAATGCAAAAATATTCTTTTTTTTTTTTTTTTTGTACCGGGGATCGAACTCATGACCTTGGGCTTGCAAGGCAGACACTTAAGCCACTGAGCTAAATCCCCAGCCCGTGCAAAAATATTCTTAAAAAACTGAACGGGGGACAACCTCAATGTCAACCAGCTATGAGTCCTGCTGTGGAGGATCCCCCGGTATCCTCTTTCTAGACCAAACATTGTCATCCACACATTTTCCTTGATGACTGGCCTTTTCCACAAATATCAGTGTACCTGCCTGGCACATTTTCCGTGGCCGGTGCTGCCTCCTGGGGAGTGAGTGCCCACCTCCAGTGGCCCTAGGTCCCTCCCAGACACTCCCTTTGCCCTGCCTTTAGGTCTCATTGGGACAAATCCTCAGAAGTGGAATTGAAAAAACCTGAGTGGACGACCTGCCTGGAAGCTTTTGCTATGAAAAATGGTACATGCAGGCCTGAGGGCTCTCTCAATGTCTACCCCTGCTGAACACCTAGGACACATGGGGGTTGGGGGAGGGGACTGGGCATAGCCATGCCAGATGCCCCAAAGCTAGTACTACTGTGGGATTAGAAAGTCATTTCCATGCCTGTGCTCTCACTTTAACCAAAAAACAGGAAAGCAGGTATTTCTTTGAAAAAATTTTGGTATTATTTACTTCTCTGTTGTAGAAATGCTATTATTTAAACAAACCAATTATAGGGCTAGATAACCATGGCAATTAGTAGTAACCTCCAGGAGGAAAAGTGAGAAAAATTTTCTGATGATACAGTTTATTTGAAGTTTTCAAATATTCTTTATTGATCTGAGTGCAGTGGCACACACATGTGGAATTCTAGCATTCTAGGAGGCTGATGCAAGAAGATCACAAGTTTGAGCCCAGCCTGGGCAATTTAGACCCTGTCTCAAAATGAAAGATAAAAAGGGGCTGGAGATATAGCTGAATGCAGTGGCCCTGGATTAAATCCCCAGTCTCCACCCTCCAAAAAAAAAGCCCTCTTTATTGGATATTTATTTATATCTTGTATGCTATTTTGTACTCTGAAGATGTATCAGTGTACACTGGTGAGATAAGAGTAGACTCACATATACTTACAAGAAATAATAGACTTGTTGATAAATCTGACTAACCATGGACCCATTGGTCTTCTTTCAGGAACAACATTAAAGAATGAAAGAATCAAATTTTATTTTGGGCTTATTGGCCCTTGTTTAATAAATAATAATATACTGTATTGTTCCTCCAATAACAATATTTTGCTAATATAGTATATCAAGCCAAAATATAAACATTGATTCTACCTTCCATTTTATTCAAATTCCCTCAATCTTCTGGTTTTTTGTGCATTCGGCTTTATGAATCTTATATGAACAAAATGTATGGTATGTGTTAAATAAAAAATTATTACAGTAAAAAATGTATTGCCATTAATCTCCTTCAAAATACTCTCCATTGATTGGAACATACTTATCCCATTGTTCTTTTTTCTTTTCTTTCTTTTTTTTTCTTTTGGTTTTTTTGAGACAGAGTTTCACTCTGTAGTTCAGGCTGACCTTGAACTCAGGGTGATCTGCCTGCCTCAGCCTCCTGAGTGCTGTGATTACACAGGTGTGCACCATGACACCCAGCTCATCCCACTGTTTTTGCTATTTTCTGAAGTAGTTCTGAAAGTCCTCTTTTATGAGTGTCTTTACAAGGTCTAATAAAAGATGCAGTGAATGCTCCTTTTGAGGGCCACCCAATGGAAAGGCAGGCTCATAAGAACATTACAGGGTGTCTTCACCCACTTTGCTCACTGAATCTAGCACCCTGTGACTTCTGGTCCTTCTCCAAAGTCAATATGACCAGTGAAAGGCAGACATGTTCAATCTGTTCAGAACAGCAGCTATAATAGCTATAACAGCACAACTAAAGATACCCCTGACCTCCCTCTTTTTACCCCTTATCCTTAACCCATGCACATTCTGGCCTATGCCTGTACAGCATTGTGATTTTTAACGTATACATGGAGCAAACTGTTTGAACCCTTCTTAGGTGGGCTTTTTTCAGCATTGTTGCCTACTAATGTGGTCCAGGTAATGTGTGTCAATGTTTGGGTCCTTTGTAGTCCAACAATTTTGTCAAAAAGGCATATTATTGTGGATTATAATATTCATGTTTATTCTCTAGAATATGCCTATTGATGAATTATTAATTTTAATTTTATGAGTTTTATTATATTAAATGATGGGTACTCAACAGGAGAAAAATATCAAAAAATTAAGTATTGAAATTTTTCTTGGTACTGGGGCTTGAACTCCTAACCTTCTGGTTACCAGGCAGGTACTTGTGCCACTGAACTAAATCCCTGGATCCCTGAATTTTTAATATTTTTAATATTTATTGAGTATTTATAAAAAGGCACAACACTTTTCAACATTGACTTTTTAAATGTACAAAGTCTAAAATATAATAACAGAAATAAATTCCTATATGAACTACAGTGAAATACAATGAAAATAAAACTGTACAAAAAATTAATCTTCAACTATCAAGCCTACATCACATATGATAACAGCACATTCACTACACAGGTATTGCTTACCTGACAGCACATGTGTTTTGCTTTCCTGGCCTTTTTGTAGGACATACTTGCCATCTTGCTGGTTTAGCTGTTTTGTCAGGAGGTTCTTTTATTATATAATGTGTAGTTAATAGGAACATAGAATTTCAAAAAATTAAAGTACTAAGTTCTTCATATGTATTGCACATTTAGCATGAACATCAACATTTTCACATCACCTGTGTACATGCTTACAAAACCTAAAAGATAACATCAAAAACAAAACCTATCTGAACTACAATGAAAATACAAAAGTCCACCACACAAATAAAACTTTCTTTGCTTCAACTGTCACACATGACAACTGTGTGTTCCATTATACAACTATCACTTACACTGATAGCACATACATTTTGTTTTCTTGTCCTTTCCTGCAGTAGGGCACAGTTGACATCTTTTTTGTTTTCCTGTTGTAGTAGGTCTTTGTGATGTGTGCCTACCTGTTTACCAGTCAGCTTACCAATGTGCTCTGCAGTTGTTTTGCATAGTTCCCTGGGAAGAAACATTTTGTTTCTTGTCTGTTATAAATGATCTCTTAAGAGTTCCAGTTCCAACCTTCTAAGAAAATTTTGCACTTGTTATTTGCTTTGTAAGTTATCAAATTATTTTTGCCACGCTGTTTAGGATTGAGTAAAACACCACCATTAGCCAACATTCTTTGTCTCAAGTGACATCATAATTGCTGTATAACTCAACAACACCTCCCCCCACCTTTGGTTTTGATGTAGGAAGTTACCATCTCAGCCTTGTTTTGTCGAGGTTTCCCTACCAGTATTTGTATCATGCTGCAATGTTGACATCAGCAGTACCAGTTTGTTTTTCTTTGCCATATACAAGGCCAATGTTATATCTTTCTGAATTCCAAAGATTGTGTTACACAATTCTGTTTTGAAATTACAACATTTCATTTGAGATTTCTGCTTTGTTCCTGCGTACAGTTCCTGTGCTCGTCAACTTGTGCTCTGTTAGCAAATGTAATATCAGTTGGAAACTGGTAAACATATTGTCGAATATCACATTCTGATTAGTTTGGGAGGTGTGAGCAACAAGCCTGTTCACAGCATGGTTTGGTTTATTGCTGTATGAAGAAGGACCTGGTTGCTGAGTTCCAAGATAAATTTCTAAATTGAAAGCATAATAAGTCTTTGCATCTGCAAGAGCATAAATTTTATGTCATATTTTGAAGATTTTTTTGGAATATACTGCCCAAAGTGCCAACAACCATAAAATGCTACAAGAGATTCATGAACAGTCATATATTCAGATGGTGTGTAAATTAAATGACAATTACTTACAGATCTCTCAGACCAGATTATCATTTCTTTTTTTTTTTCCTTGCTGGGTAGTTTTGTCATCATACCTCAGGCAATTTTGAAAGAAACCAAATCTTCTCAGTGTCGTTGTTAGTCTACAGACTTCAAACCCACGCCCACTGCTTTTCTGTAAGTCTTTTACATTCTTGTGATAACCAGTGGAAAGCCCTGCCCAGTACAGAAGCCCTATGAATGCTTTCAGTTGAGCTAGTGAGATGTCATAATAAATACATTTTTGAGTATGGCTCTTGGTGCATACAGAACGTGTTACTTGTGTTTCAGCATTTGTTTATTTCACACCTGTTGGAGACCACTACGAAGAGGCTCTGAGCAGGATTTAAATTTTACTAATTGGCTTTCTATGTTTATCTGTGAGTCTATTCTAGGCCTCGGCCCCTTGCCTGGTGATGGGAATTGACTCATAGTAAGTGAACCTCTATGAATCACTGGTCCTGGCTGAGGCCTGCAGTGGCCTGTGAGGCCAGAGATACCCCAGAGGGCAAGATAAGGCCACAGCTGTGGACACTTTGCTCCAACCCCAATTAACAAGATAGAGACTGCAGCTGCAGAAATCACTCCTGCAGTCTCAATCCTACAATAAATGTCAACTGGAGATAGGACAGTTCTCCTAAATTGGCATTATATACTACTTGGAGAAGCCTTTGAAGTGACTCCCAAGATCATGCTCATTATTCGTGCTTTTCTGTTTCCCTGCCTTTTGTCCTTGGTCCTAATAAAAGTGGGCTGATCCAGAGAAGTTTTTTGTCTTAGTCCTCAGAGTCATGAGCTCAACTAAAGGGTTTTATACAATTGTCTCTTTTTAATTAACCTCGCCATACACTCCTTTGGGAGATTGGGTATCTAGGTGAGGACCCAATAACTGGTGCCTGGAACAGGGACCTAAAATCCTTGGACTAGGAATTTTAGCCTGAATGAGTAAGTCCACCCAGAGTGGAAAGGTTTGGATACGGAGGAGGCCTTCACAGGATGAAAACTTTGCCAGGGATGCCTGGAGAGAAGAGAGGGAAGAAAAAGGGTGAGTCTTCCCTCTGTGAAAAGCCATTTTATCTGGGAGCAAAATATGGGGCAAAAGGTTTCAGCTGAGGAGCAAAGGTATTTACAACACTCAGAGGCTCGTGTGCAAAAGAAAGACTTAAAAAAATGTTAAAAGAGGTAACCAAATATAATCCATAGTTTCCTGAAATAGGCACTATAGAAATTGATATTTGGGAAAGAGTTGGAAAAAATCTTAAAAAGGCACACAGGGCAGGACAAATCATTTCCCCTGAGACATTCTCAACTTGGAATCTGGTCGGTTTAGTTTTAAGTCCGTTAAAGAGTCACAGTGTGTAGTCTCTGATTTGGACACAGAGGGAAGAGAGCTTCCTGCTGAGGTGCTTGCCACCAAAATAACATCCTTAGAGGGATCATCTCAGCAGGAGCTGGAGCCTTTACAAAAAATATCTCATAAGGCTCTATCCAGAAACTTACAGGTAGTGCGGGAAGAGGCAGCTGCATGGGGAAAAAATAACACCCTCCCTGCTTGCTTCCCAGTTGGAATTGAAAGAGATGCTAATGATCAGGAGTATTTTATTCACATGCCTTTTTTTTTATTTTAAAGGGGGTAAAATTTAACACAACAAAACAGAACAAAAACAGGACAAAAGAAAGCATAAATCTCAAAGCTAGACAACCAGAGATCTTCACTATCATATTGTCTCTTGTTTTCTTCCAAATGGTTATCCATATCTTTGTATACGGAAAGTTCATACAAAACAACATAGCCAATCTTTCATGAGATGTCCAGTTCACTGGCTCCTACTTGCTAAGCAGGGGGGTGGGGACACAGGACAGGGGGATGGGACAACATGAGATGTTTGATTCTCAGCCCTTGAGCCGGCAGGCTCACAGCTGCTCACCAGAGAGGGGAGGCGCTCCTTGTTCTCCTGGCACCCCAGGTCACTGCATGGTGCAGGTCCCAAGACATCAGGGTCTCTCTTAAGGGCCGCCAAAGCCTGCCACACTCATAGCCACTATTTCTTTCTGATGAATTGACCATTACATTTCCAAAGTTCTGAAATGGCCAACAGAATTCTCTTTAGAGAATGGACTGTTTGAAACCAGCAGCTACAGCAATCTGCTGGCCTTAATTCAGGGCCAATCATATGCCTTTTGAAATACAACTGCTAAAAAATCTTAAACAAGTGTGGTTAGCAATGGAGTCCAAAGTCCATTTACTGTGAGACTCTTACAAAATGATTTTTTAAAAATTTTTTAAATTTTATTTTAAAAGGGAGTAAAATTAAACACAACAAAACAGAACAGAATGGGACATAAGAAAGCATAAATTTCAAAGCTAGACAATCAGAGATCTTCACTATCTGTCATATTGTCTCTTGTTTTCTTCCAAATGGTTGTCCTTATCTTTGCAAATGGAGAGCTCATACTAAATAACAGCCAATCTTTTCACAAGATGTGTAGTTCACTGGCTCCCACATGCTAGGGAGGGGAGAAGGGGAGGGGGGGCATGGGATGGGGGACAGGATGACATGAGATGTCTGATTCTCAGCCCACACACAGACAGGATCACAGTCACCCCCCCCAGACGGGAAGAGTTCCTTGATCTCCTGGCACCCCAAGTCAACCGCATGGTGCAGGTCCCGACGTGCCTGGGTCTCTCTCCTTCGGGTTGCTGAAAGTCTGCCACACTCTCAGCCACCCCAAAATGTTTTGGATACATATCAATTGACACCTTATGATATCAAACATCTGACACAAACATGCCTGTCTCCTGCTCAATTCCTTCATTTTGATGTAAAGCTAAAAACTCTTGTTTCAGAGCAGGCTCATAAAAACAGGACGGGTCCCAATCCATGTTCAGCAATAAATGAGGAAATGCTTTCTGGGACAGGGATATATATGTACTAATTGAGGAACAGATTTGATGTCCTGAAGAGCTATATCCACAATTGTCAGAATTAGTAAAAAAAAAAAAAGCATTGACTATTCCAGAGGATGGGGCTACAGTGATGTCCTTTTTACATATTCTACAAGAACCCCAGGAACCCATCACTCAATTTGTGGCAAAATTAAAAGAAGCCATTTGCAGACAGGTATCAAACACAGAAGCTGTGAACATTTTAACTTTAAAATTAGCATATGAAAATGCTAATCGGGATTGTAAACGGGCTTTAAATCCTGTAAAGCCAACTAATGATTTAACAACATACATTCGAGCATGTGGAACTGAGTCCTATAAGACAACTATGATGGCTCAGGTTATGGCTGGTGTTGCAGATGCAAAAAGGAGTAATGTGAAATGTTTTAACTGTGGAAAAATGGGACATACTAGAAAAAATTGCAGAGTTTTTGTTAGATCTGATAGGACAGACACAGACGTGGCAGCTGCAGCATCTCAAGAGAAAAGTGCTTCTGGCAAGGAGGACTCAGGTTCCGCACCTGGATTCTGTCTGAGATGCCAAAAAGGGAGGCATTGGGCCAAATATTGTCATCTAAATTCCATAAGGATGGTACACCGTTGCCACAAAAAAAAAAAAAAAGGAGATGAGGGCCTTTCCTCAGGCTGGCAAAACAATAGAGGAGGCACAGCCTGTGAATCAGAACCTCAGTTAACTTTACCCAGTGCAAACTGGACAGCAAATTCAAGAACAACATCAAAGGTGGCTCCCCAGAGAGATGTTAACTCACTCACCAGGGGAACAAGCCAAAGCATTGGATTAGATCTACCTGCAGCTTGCAGAGTCACTCTCATTGGAGGTGACAAGCCCACCCCAATTCCCACAGGAATTTGGGGTCCACCACCTGAAGGAACTTATCCTGGGAAAGGTCTTATACTGGGAAAGGCTGATCTAAATTTAAAAGGAATAACTATTGTGCCTAGTGTGATTGATGGTGATTGTAGAGATGAGATGCAAGTTCTTGCCTGCGCTATGGATCTCTGGGTTTTTGAACAGGGAGACTATGTGGCTCAGTTGATTTTGTTACCTGTAGAGAAGCCTTCTTTTGTTAAGTATTGACAGCTGAAGAAGGAAGACCCTCAGAGCAAGACTGCAAAAAGAGAAATTTATTTTACATAGGAAGTGACTAAAAATAGCCCTACGTGTTTTATAAAAATTAATGGGAAATACTTTGAAGGTCTAATAAACACTGGTGCAGATGTGTCTGTAATTGCATTAGAACAATGGCCTGCCAAGTGGCTGACACAAAGGCCTCCTACATCCCTTATCAGACTGGCAGCCCCTCAGCACTTGTTACAAAGTACCTCACCTTTGCCTTATGAGGGACCAGACCAACAAAAATATTTCTTTTTACCTTGTGTGGCACCTTTTCCAGTTAACTTGTAGAGAAGAGATTTGTTACAAAAGTGGAAATTAGTGCTGACTAGCAATTCTGATTTTTAAAGCTGAACAAACAAGTTCCAATTTGGAAACTGAACAAAGAGATTCAGAATAAGAAAATGATGATTAAAATGGGATCTCAGAAAGACAAAGGACTAGGAAAAAACTTACAGGGAATCAAAGAACCTGTTAAGATTACACCTAAAAATGACAGGCAAGGTATTGGCTATCAGCAGGTTTTTTTTTCAACATTTTTTTATAATTTTATTTAAAGAGGAAAAAACAAAACAAAATAAGACAGAATAAAGGTTAGCAACAATACAGTATTCCAAGGAAAAAAGGAAAAGTACAACAACAATAAAACCTAAGAAATTATTACTTAACTAATTACATACTGACTTCTTGGAAATAGTTGTTCACATTACAAAGTTAAAACATGTAAAGTAGACTTCAAACAGTGAGACTGTTAACAGTTCTGTTCCACGATCTGACAAAAACAACAATATGGTCATTCATCTTACCCACTCAAATATACATGCAATTATATCAATAGGGTAAAATTAAACACAAGAAAACAGAGCAAAGTGGATCACAAGAAAGCAATGTAAGACATAAATTTCAAAGCTAGACAATTGGAGAGATTCACTCTCTATCATATTGACTCTTGTTTTCTTCCAAATAGTTGTCCATATTGTCACATATAGGGAATTCACATGAAACAACCTAGTATGGAATTGATCTGAGCAGGACGAGGAGGGCATTACAGGTCTTCAAGACCAGACATT
>PVJX010047245.1:0-11914 GCA_004027295.1 Dolichotis patagonum
CTTTCAAAATTAGCTGAGAAATAAGGTACTTCCATGACAAGGGTCAACTGAAAAAAATTCATGACCACTAAACCAACACTACAAAGGGTACTAAAAGATATTCTGCACAGAGACAATAATGACCACAATTCCAAGAACAACAGAAAGAAACTGCCAAGCAGGACAAACAATTAAACAGAGAGGAAAAGCAGGAACCCAACAGCAGGAAAATAGCATGACAAAGACAAGCCAATATATAACAGTTACAACCATCAATGGAAGTGGCCTCAATTCACCAACTTAAAAAAAAACCAGACTGACAGAATGGATAAAGAAACAAGATCCAACAATATGTTGCATATAAGAAACATATTTAACTCAAAAAGAAATTCATAGTCTAAAAGTCAAAGGATGGAAAACAATACACCATGCAACAAGAACTCAGAAAAAAGCAGGAGTAGCTATCCCATTTGCAGACAAAGCAAACTTCAACCTAAGAATGAGCAAAAGAGATAAAGAAGATCACTACATACTTGTTAGGGAAAAATTTAAAGAAGAGATAACAAACATAAATATATATGCACCAAATATGGGAGCAACCAACTATATAAGACAAAATTAATAAACATGAAAAGTCAGTAAAGAATAACAGTTGTAACAGGGGATTTCAATACCCTACTTCAAAAGAGATAAATCAACTAGACAAAAAATCAGCAAAAAACAAACAAACAAACAAAAACTAAACCAAACCTTCAAATAGACTTAGTAGATGTTCACAAAATGTTCCAACCAATGTGAGAGTATACATTCTTTTCAGCTGCCCATGGGGCAATCTCTAAAATACACCATATACTAGCCCATGAAACATGCACAAGTAAATACAAAGGAATTAAAATTATCCTATGCATATTTTCTGACCAATAAGATTAGAAATTAATGAAAAAAGAAACTGCAAAAACTCCATAAACACATGAAAATTAATAACACCCTCCTGAACAACCAATAGTCACAGATGAAATTAAAGCAAAAATTAAACAATACCTACAATCAAATGAAAATACATATATCATATACCAGAATCTATGGGGAGGAAATTATATAGATAAAAGGAGGAAATTCCCTTTAAAGGGAGGAAATTCTCTATAAAGGGAGGAAATTATATAGATCAGAGCATAAATTAACACAACTGAGACTAACAAAGCAATACAAAGAATTAATGAATCAAAGAGTTGGTTCTTTGAAAGAATAAATAAAATTGATAAACCCCTAGCCAACCTTATCAAACAAAGGAAAGCAAAATCTCAAATCCATACAATAAGAAATGAAAAAGGTGAAATCACTACAGACCCTGTAGAAATTCAAAACATCATCAATGCCTACATTGAAAAATCTTTAAACATGGAAGTGGGAAAACACAGAAGAAATGGAAAGATTCCTATAAGTGTATGAACTATAAGGCTGAATCAAGAAGATATAAATATTCTGAATGTAACTGTCACCAACTGATATTTCCCCACTATTGGTGAAATTGAAAATGTGATTTAAAAAAAAACTTGCCAACAAAGAAAAGCTCAGATCCTGATGGATTCACTACTGAATTCCACAAGAAATTTAGAGAATATTTAATGCCAACACTCTTCAAACTCTTTAATGAAATTGAAAGGAAAGGCAGGCTGGGGATTTAGCTCAGCAGTAAAAGTGCCTGCATGGTGAGTACTAGATCATGAGTTTGATTCCCAGTACCAAAAAAAAAAAGGAAAGGTAAGCAATCCTCCTAAGCAATTGTTCCTGGAGGCAAGTATTAAACTGATACCAAAATCAGAGAAAGACCCAACCAAAAAAGAGAACCATAGGCCAATCTCCCAAAAGAACATAGATGTAAAAATCGTCAGTAAAATACTAGCAAACAAAATGCAACAAATCATCAAGAAGATTATACATCATTAGCAACTGGGATTCATTCCAGGAATGAAGGGATGGTTCAACATATGCAAACCAATAAATGCAATACACCATATCAACAGAGCCAAAAACAAAAATCACATGATAATCTCAATAGATGCAGAAAAAGTTTTTGACAAAGTGCAACACTCATTCATGATTTAAAAACAAAAACCTACAGAAAATTGTAATAGATGGTCTGTACCTCAATCCGATAAAAGCCATCTATGACAAGCCAACAGTCAACATCATACTGAATGGAAAAAAACTGAAAGCTTTCAATCTAAAATCAGGAACAAGATGAGGATGTCCACTATCATTACTTTTATTCAATATATTTCTCAAAATATTAGCCCAAGCAATTAGATAAGAAAAATAAATAAAAGGAATAAGGTTAAGAAAAAAAGAAGTTAAGCTATAATTATTTACAGATAACATGATACTCTACATAGAAGACCCTAAAAACTCCACCAAAAGAATTCTACAACTAATAAACAAATCATAGCTGGATACAAAGTCAACACTCAAAAATCAATAGCCTTCCTGTACACAAAACATAAGCTCACTGAGAGAGAAATTAGGGAAAACACATCCTTCAAAACAGCATCCCAATAAATGAAATATTTAGGAATCAGTCTAACAAAGGAAATAAAGATCACATTGAAAAGTACAGCACTGTCAAAAAAGAGATCAAAGAGGATATCAGAAAATGGAAAGACATCTGAAGCTCTTGGATAGGAAGCCCCAACATTGTGAAAATGGCCATACTCACAAAACTGTTATATTTAATGCACTCTCAATCAAAATACCATTATCAAGTGCATGCCAGTCACCATCAGGACCCTCCTGAGTGTAACCAGAGCAAAATGAGAGAAGAATCAGCTAACCCCATTCCCATGAGCCAGATGACCACCATCGGGACCTTTAGTCAGCATGGGCTAGGAGAACCAGCCAGCCATGTCTTGGAGAAGTCATGTTTGTCTGGAGAAGCCTGCCTCCCACCCCCCCACCACCACCTCTCTGGAAACCTGGGTTAGGAGAAACCCAGGTGCCTAACCCATTCCTCTACACCACAGACATGTAGGCAATGTGGGAAGCATCTGGGATCCCACAACCAACTCATCTGAAGAAAACCAGGAAAATGTCAAGACAAAAAGGCAAAAGGTAATATGTGGCCTCCAACCCACACAAAAAAGTCCAGGAGACACAGACATGGAATAAATTGGAAGTTTCACAGCTGAAATTTCTGATATGATGGCAACAGAAGTAAAGAAACTATTTCTTGAGACCATTGTAGAAATCAGATTAGAGATAATATCTCAGGTAAAAGAAGAAATGACAATCAATTAAAGAGTTGCTGAGAGTATCTAAAGAAGACACAGATTTTTAAAAAAAGAGGTGTATAGATAAATGAGGGAAAACTTGAATGTGCAATACAGAGAAGAAACAGATTCAAAGAAATATCCAGGAAATTAAAAATGCTATTGAAAGCTGGCAAAACCACTTGAAAGAAACTGAAGATAGATTCACAGACCATAAAGACAGGATTGCACCTAACAATTATAGAAGGAAAGATCTCTTAAAAATAACAAGGAACCAGCTGCAAGATGACACAAACAAAAATAATTTAAGAGTGACAGATGTTAGTGAAAAAGCAGGGGTCAACACAAATGACATAAAAAGACTACAGAATAGTAAAAAGCTTCCCAAGTATTGGAAAAGGACCTGACATGTAGATAAGTGTGGCATACACAACTCCAACTAGCCATAACCAAAATAAATCTACACCCAGACATATAATAAGCAAGATCTCAGAAAGTCAACACAAGAAGAGATCATTAAAAGCTGTTAGAGAAAACAAATAGATCACCTATAAAGAAAAACTCATCAGAATCATGACAGACTTCTCAACACAAACCATTAAGTCAAGATGAGCTTGGAATGAAATATCTCAAGTCCTGAAAGAAAGCAGCTTCCCAGATTGATGTACCCTGAAAAACTATCTTTCAAAATTAATGGAGAAACAAGGTACTTCCATGTCAAAGAACAACTGAAGAAATTTATGACCACCAAACCAACCCTACAGAGAGTACTGAAGGATATTCTAGAGAGAGATAAAAATGACTATAGTTTCAGGAACAGCAGCAGAGAGGGATGGCCGAACAGAGCAAACAATTGAAAGGAGAGGAAGAGTAGGGATCCAACAGTGGGAAAATACCAAAGTAGAGATGAGCCAGTCCCTGTTGTCCATAATCATTAATGCAGATGACCTCAATTCACCAATAAAAAGAAACATAGGCAGAGTGTATCAAGAAACAAGATCCATTAATATGTGGTATACAAGAAACATTTAACGCAAAAGGAAATTCACAGACTGAAAGTCAAAGGAGAGAAACCAACATTCCGTGCAACAGGGAACAAAACAAAACAAAACAAAAAAGCGAAGGTAGCTTGCCCATCAACCACAGAATGGATAAGAAAGATATGGTAATTTTACAGCTACTCAATTATAAAGAAGGATAATCACGAGGCTCTCATAGGTAAATGGACGCAACTTGTGATCAAGCTCTTAGGTGAAATGGGTTGGACTCACATGGACGAACATTGTGTTGTCTTCCTAGTATAAAAAATTGAAGGAGTTAGTGGGATCTAAAATGTACAATAGATATTGTGAAAATGAAAGGACAGGAAATGTCTAAAAAGGGAAAGTGGTAGCCATAGATCATTTCCTATTATATTGTGTTAAAGTCACATATTTTTTCATTGTTTTGTTTTGATTGGTTTTATTCTGTTTTGTTTGCTTTGATTTTATTATATCTGATGGCATGGGCAGCTATTTTGAAGAAAACAAGACATATTATGGTAGCCATTGTTGATTTCCTATTATCTTATTTGAAAGCCCTGTATCACTTTCAATGTTTTGTTTTGATTGATTCTATTCTATTTTATTTTTTGTTTTATTCTCTTTAAAATAAAAAAAAACATGATTAGCATACCTCAAAGATCTAAAAAAAACATTCCTAAAATTCATTTGGGAACAGAAGAGACCTAGAATAGCAAAGGCAATCCTAGAGTACAAATGCAAGGAAGGAGGTATCATAATCTCTGACTTGAAATTAGCCTACAGAGCTGGGGATTTAGCTCAGTAGTATAAGCACTTGCCTAGCAACTACAAAAAGTGCAAGGTCATGAGTTTGATCCCTGGTACCAAAAAAAAAAAAAAACAAAGAAAGAAATTATATTACAAAGCTTCTATGATAAAATCAGCATGGTACTGGCAAAACAACAGACTCAGGAACAATGGAACAGAAGAGTAGATGCAGATACAACTACAAATACACTCAGTCCCTCTATCTTTTACAAAGAGGCCAAACATGTTCAATGGAAGAAAGATCTCCTCTTTAATAAATGATGCTGGAAAAACTGGCTCTGCACATGCGTAAGACTAAAACTAGACCTATGTCTATCACCATGCACTAAACTAAAGTCAAAATGGATCAAAGATCTAAACATTAAGACAGAAACACTAAATCTCCTGAAAGAGAAAGTAGGTAAAAACTTAGAAGACATAGGGGTAGGCACAGAGTTCATGAGCAAAAAACAAATTGCATGGAAAATACTTCAAAGAATCGACAACTGGAATCTCATCTTATTAAAAAGTTTCTGTGCATCAAAAGAAATGATCAACAGAGTGAAAAGAAAATCCAAAGAGTAGGAAAACATTTTAGCCAACTTGATTTATATACAGAACATATAAAGAACTGAAAAAATCAGACCCCCCCAAATTCAAAGACCCAATCAAAAAATGGGCATCTTAAATGAATACACATTTCTCAGATGAAAAAATACAAATGGCAAATAAACATGAAAAAATGTTGAACAACATTGGTCTTATGAGAAGTGCAAATTAACACATCACTGAGAAGGGGCTGGGGATTTAGCTCAGTGGCATAAGTGCCTGCCTTGCAAGCGTGCGGTTGTGAGTTCAATCCCTGGTACCGATTAAAAAACAAAACAAAACACTGAGGTTCCATCTCACCCCAGAAAGAATGGCCACCATCAAGAAATCAACCAATAACAAATGCTGGAGAGGCTGTGGGGAAAAAGGAAACCCTTCTCCACTGTTGGTGGGAGGTACAATAGTGCGACCAACCACCGAGGAAATCAGTGTGGAGATTTCTCAGAAAATTAGGATTGGAGGTCCTATTTGACCCAGCAAATCCTATTCTGGGTATTTTCTCAGAAGAATTAAAAACATCATACCACAGCCATATACATGCACTCATATTTATAGCAGCACAATTTGTAATAGCTAAATCCTGGAAACAACCCAAATGCTCATCAACCAAGGAATGGATAAGAAAGATGTGGCATTTTAAAATTCTGGAGTATTACTCAGCTTTCAAGAAAAATAAACTCCAGGCTTTTATAGGTAAATGGATGCAACTAGAGACTATACTCATAAGTGAAATAAATCAAACTCGTATGTGTAAGCATCATCTTGTCTCTCTAGTTAAGAAACTAAAAGAGTATATAAGATACAAAATCTGCAGTGCAAACTGATCAAGGCAAAAAAACTGCTCACAAGGAAAGAGCAACTGGGGTAAGGAGAAATGAAGGAAGGGAAAATATATTATGCAATATATTAACCATTGTTAAATCTTTATTATCCTGTTTTGAAACTTTGTATCATTGTTTTTATTTTTATTTTTCTCTTTAAAATAAAAAAGAATTCCCAATGTACCTAATTACACACCCTTCTTTGACTACCTCACAGAATTAGTATTCACAGAACTAGTATTCACCAAAACATCTTTCAGAGCCTCGTGTGAACAATAGGCAGCAAGTGGGAGGGATTAGGCAGAGGGGAAATGTGATCAGACTTGCATTTTAGAGGAATTGCTTTGGCAACTATATGAGGAAAAGATTGTCCAGAGGAAGACCAAAAACAGGGAGACAAGATAAGAAACTGCTACAACAATCCAGGTGAGAGGTGTTAAAGAATGATGTATTATTTTCCAATAATTATTTGGGTGATATATTTGTCACCAAGAAACTGCATTCATTTTATCTACAAGGGACTAAGATCTTCCTTTTCAGAGAACCACCAAAAGTCTGTAGTTTAGATTGCTTACCTGATATCTCACCCCCAGCCATTCCTCAGACTTAAACCTTACACCTGGCTCTGGCTTTTAGTTCTCTCAGATCACCTGGCTTATCTCTGCTTGCGAGGGTTTACTTGCCACTTTGTATTTTCCCACAAATTTACAACTTCCTGGAATGTGCTCCGAACAACTGCCTAATCTTGCTTGCAGATGCCCAAGCACTCCAGTGACCTGCTTGAGGCTGCCTGTCTGCCGGCTGGCTCCACCAAGTTACAATCCCTGGTGTCTGCCTGGCAGCTCTTCCACCTTCAGTTCCCTACTTGCTGAAAACTCACACCTCATTGCCTAGGCTGGGTGACACCCCTATTTCCCTGCTCTGAGTACTTTCTAAGACCAGCCTGCCATCCTTTTTCTACCTACTGCACCAAATTTCACCATATGCGAAATCCTACTTCCTAATCACCAGCTGTTCCTTCCTGCCTGGAACCTCTCGTGTTGCCATAACTGTGACAGAGCCAAACACTTGACAACAAAGACAGACTCAAACCCTACCTGGTACTTCTTTCCAGGGGATTTCCAAGACTTCTATATACTTCCTCAGGCTCACTTTGGGCTGAGTGATTCAGCTTTTGTCAAAACATTTGCCCAGGAATAGATTTAGAAGTTGATGGCTCTGAACTTCATTCCCTCTCCTCTCTGTTCACACTTTAGGAGTTGTTTCTACCTCAGGAGGGGAAAAAAAGTAGGATTCAAGGCAATTTAGAGAACCAGGCCAGGGCTGCAATTCTTGAGAAGACTCTGATTCCCTTCTCCCAGTCATGGCCATTAGCACTCCTATTTCAGTTCTGTCCTGTGGCTTGAAGGAACTCCCATTGCAGGCCTATTCAACCTTGTCCAGTTAACCTTGTTATTCCACACAGAGCACATGCTGTCCCAAGAGTGGTCCAGTCGGGAGGGGCAGAGAGGTGCTAAGCCAGGAGATTCCAGGGAGAGCTGAGAAAATGCAACAAGAGGGGTGCTGGGAGCCTCACTCAGCAGCGGGCTGGCTCTGAGGGCTGCAGAGCCGTCTGGCTGGCAGGGAATGAACACCCTGTGTCCTGTGGAGTCCACCAGATCCTGCTGCTGGGCCCTGCAGGGATGGAGCTGGTAGGTTTCAGCCGCAGGCCCTTCTCACTACCCCTGCTGTCCCTGTCTGTGGTCTGGTCCTTTGCTGTGCCAAACTATGTGATCTCTTTGGTGAGCTGGCAGCCACACACTGTGAGCTGGACTGAACAGAATATGTCCCTGTTCCCTTGACTCGTTACTTTACAACTAAACAATCAGCATATTTCTGTGAAAGCCTGTCTCCTTTTCTGAACTCTGAAGCACTATTCATTCAGGAACACGTTTTAAGCTTCCTTATCCTAATGAATGTCAGATACACATGGGGGGGCAGATGATTCTGTAAAGGAACAGTTAGTTACCTCTAAGTGATAAAAGATGTGAATGCACTCACAAAGTACGTGCTTCTAATTATTCTGTGTCTGAGAGACTTATTTGACTGTTAAGACCCAAGCCAGCTCTAGAAACATCTGAAGCCTCATGTTTCTGTCTGGCCTCGAGGATGCTGAGCTTACAGAATTCCTTGCCAATTCAGAGACTTTCCTTTAGAACTGAGATTTGAGGAAAGCATTTTTTCCCTTACAGACTTATGTTTCAGAAAAGAAACAACAATCAACGTCAGGTAATTTTTTTTCTGGGAATGTAGTTTTCTGTTTATCTTACATTTTTAAAACTTCAGGTAAGAAGAGTAGGCTAAAAAACACAGTTGATAAAAAAACATGTTGAAAAGCAGCTCTGCCCTTTTTCTCTGGGTTGCTTTGCATTTTACTTACCAGGCTCCATATACATGTGTGTCTGGAAAAGTTTAAGTTTAAAAAGGCGATAAATACTTCCTCCTATTTAAAGTTCTTCCCACCCTAGAAACATCCTCCTAATAAGTTTTTCAGCTCAAAATATATTATATTGTAAAGAACTGAATCAGATCAAACTCATGTTTTTGAGTTTCATAATTTGTGGGTGGGTTTTTTAAGTTTAGCATCCTTATTTCAAGAAAGGTAGAAATCAGAATTTCCAAGGTCAAGTTTTAAAAATTACAATGACAGCTAGTACTTTAGTTCTCCAAACTTGGTTACCAAAATGTAATATTTTGGTAACATTTAAGCTGAATTTGGCAGATTCCAGGACATTCACATGTATATGCCTGAGATTTTTTTAAAAAGTAAAAGAATGAACAAATGAAAGGAAGAAACTTGTGGGAAAAGTGGGTAGCATATCTGGAAGAAGATTCTCTAGGCCGGGGATATAGTTCAGTGGCACAGCGCCTGCCTGGCAAGTATGAGACTCTGAGTTTGATTCCTGGGACAAAGGAAAGAAAGGAAAGAGAGAGAGAGAGAGAGAGAGAGAGAAAGAGAGAGAGAGAAGAGAACCTCTAGGAGCACCCACACTTCTCCATAGGAGGAGTCTCATTATTGAATAATGGAAATCAGAGGGGAAATCTTTGAGCAAGGACATTCAGTAGATGGTTAGTGAATCCAGAAAGCAAGGAATACAAATACTTTTCTTTTTCCTCACCACAACCTTTCCTGGTATGTCAGGGCTTATAGTTGAATGAAGGAAGGATTTCATCTCTTATCCCTGCCTGAAAACATAAAAGTTGAAATCCTCAAGACTCTTATATTCAGATATGCAATAGTTCTTTTACTGGCCACCTAGGAAACAAAGTCACTCAACCAGCACTCACCTCCTGCCCCAAACTTACATTCCAGACTCCTGACTCTTTATTCCCTATTCCACACTCATCTGTTCAGGAAGTTATATCAGTGGGCACCTTCTAGTATTTTACAATGTTCATTTATAAAATACAAATACTACTTACTTGCCTTGAAAAAATATGCTTAGCAGTAAAGCAAGTGCTAAATATTTGTTTCTGTATAGATTCCCTTATTTCTAGACTCAAGTTAGTGGATCACTTGCTATTAGTTGATATGGTACTAAAATTTTTTCTTGAATAAACACTGGAAAATTACAGTGTTTGTCACCTGTCCCTGCTGCCTCTTGATTTAATTCAGTGTGATCAGTAGATTGATGCATGCTATGTGTGACTTGCTTTGATGTAATAGACTAGAAAAACAAAAATAATGGAGTTAGGGAAAATATTTGACCTTTTTACCATTTTAGTCTTCCTCTAGATATTCAAAATTGTGGAATAAATTGACACACCTATAGAATTCCCACTGACATCTAGGAGTATCTTTCAATAACACTTGATAAAACAAGTGCAAAACTTCTCTTAGACTACTTTATCCATTTTATTACTTTTCTATGATTCTAGGTGGAATGTCAGAGCAGTCACATATTCCATTTATTGCTAAAACACAGACCTATTTTATTTTATTTTGTTTGTATGTTTCCTTATTTTTTAAAAAAAACTTCAATTTAAAATTCAGATTATGGGTCATTCTGGTACTACTCATGGAGGTGGAATAAATAAATAACTTACACAAAGACACATTGTATATTACAAATACTATCAGAAGTCACTCCTAAATACATAGAAGAATATGCATATGTGTGCACAAGTGAGTGTAAATGTGTTTAAGAATACCATGAAGACATTAAATATAACATACTGGAACTTCCTTAATTCTTATGAAAAAAATTAAATAGACATTTATAGTGCACAAACACTAAATCTGTTGATCTGCAAAGATGACTTGGAGGACATTTTAAAGAATGGCCATTCTCCAAGAGAATAATGGAGCAGTACCCATTATTATAGCCCATAGTGCTACAGCTCTTTCCAATGTTAAACAATTTTTACAAACATTAAATGACTAATCTTTACAGCAATTTTGTAGGAGGCAAATATTAATTTCATTTTTCCAATGGAGAACCTAAGTCAAGGAGAGATTAAGTGACATGCCAAAGACCACAACAAGATAAAGTACTAGAAAGGGGATTAAGACACACAGGATTTTGAATTTTAGTCCTCCTTATAAATCACAGAAGCAAAATAAAATATATGATAACATTTTTTTGACAAATAGGATCTCATGAACCTGAAACTTCTAATGTGAGCAATGTTGAAAGTGCCAATAATAAATGCCTATTTTAAGTAAATCACACAATATATCTCAAGTTTCTACTGAAAATAAATCTTCTAGTAAAAAAATATAGTGGAAAAGCCAGAAATTAATCTATGTCTTAACAGTCAACTTTTATCATGATAGGTATGGAGCTGGATCTAAATACATATAACTGATTGTGTCCTGTTTTAAACTCATGATACCCACAGTTTTCAGGGATATGAGCCTGGCAGACCATGGCAGGATACCACTATCATGAGTGAAAGCAAACTCCCAATGTAATCTGACCCAGGTGGCTTTCCTTATTTCTCAGTCTGTGTCATCTTAACTAAAATGAACAAAGATAGAAATAAAGAAAAATAGGGTGAAAATAAATAAGATACAAGGAGAATGAGTGAGAAGGAGACTGGATTGAGACAATAGTGACTGGGTAATATTTTGAAATTTTGTATACATAAAGTCATGCATCACATAAGAATGTTTTCCTTAATGATGGACTGCACTGCTGGCTGGGGCCCCATAAGATTATGGTGGCGCTGAAAACTTCCTATGGCTTAGTGAACGCACAACTGAAGAAGCAAGAGAAAAGGAAACCACAGAAGAACTCCCAAGACAATTCACAGTGAAGGGTTTAGCAGATGTTTTTGCAGACCTCAACAAGCTATTTTATAGCTTAAAAACATGGGCCCCAACACCAAAACATTTGTATTAATAATAAAGAATGTTCATGATGCATTTTCTGCTTACACGCAAATCTGTGAT
>PVJX010047246.1:0-11952 GCA_004027295.1 Dolichotis patagonum
TTGGCTTATAGCCTATTAGTTTTGTGCTTGGCAAGACACAAAATTATTTAAATTTCCAAAAATCTATAATAAAACTGTATTTTCTCATCTTATTTCTGTTTTAAGAATATTAAATCTTTTTAATGGCAGATTTTAGTATCTCCTCCAAAGTGCCTACCCTTTATATATTACTTGTCAGTCTTTCCTCTTCTTTGGATAATTGTGCTAATTTGGCCTTTGTCTTTCTTATTCTGTCAGTTGGTTACACAGGTCTTTTGCCACAATATCTGAACTTTTAAGTCTATATGCTTATATTATAGTGTTCTAAAGTTATCTGAAGTCTCCTTAAAACTTGCTTCTGTTCTTTGAGGTTGCTATTAAATCACATTATTGCTATTTTCTGAAATATGAAAGAATAAACAAATTCTTCTCTTAGCATAATGGCTGACTCACTGGTACTCAATTAGGAATTATGTTGAATGAATAAATTCCTAGTCACTTATTTATCTGAAGGTAATTCTAAATAGTGGACTGAAAACAGTATTGGAGCAAATTAAACTTATTTCCTCTGTGTGTGGGGGGGAGTAAAATTGCTTAGTCTATAAAGAAGCGTATTAGAAAGTTCTTTTAGGATGTACTCTACCATATTAACAATATTAAATAAACAAAGGGCACTGTAGAAGAAAAGAAACTGGCTCCGACTTCTAAGAGTAATATGGGAAAGTTCCAAGATGCCAGTTATGTAACAGGTCCAAAAGTAACCAGTACCTCTTGGAGCAGGAAGATACAAGGATAAAATCCCTGGGGGGAAATAAAGGAGATTATTGTATAAATACTGAAGGGGAGAATAGAAAACTTGAAAATGTGATAAAAGCATATAATGTAAGAAAAATATTTTTTAATAGCTGTTCAAGAACACACTAAATAAGAAAATAAAGGAGTGATTTTTAAGCAATTAATGGAAATAAACAGCATTTGATGCTAGGAACATTTTTATTTGACTACTACTGGGGACACACACTGACAATATCAAAATACAACTGACAAATGGCAGAAGGAAACTGTCTCTTTCTAATTATATTGGACAAAGAAAGGGTTAAAGAGAAATGTAATGTCAGAAAAAAAATTACCAGTAAACAATTCTGTATCTCCAAATGGGATTTGCAGCATATGCCCAATGATGTAGTTAATAAACTCTTGGGATTTTTTTGCCATTCATATACAGTAGGGATATGGATAAAATAGCAAAGACAATGATAAGAAACTGCATAGCTGCTTTGTCTTAAAAAAACTAATAATTTAAAAAATGCTAAGCAGTAACTGGATAGTTTATATTTTCAATTTATTTTAATCTTTACACAAAAAAGCTTTATTGGGTCAGTCATTTATAAAATTGTACTTATCACATTTCTATAATCTCATTTTTGTAACTGAATGAATGAGGGTAACAATACAAATAAATTATGTAAGGTGGATAGTGAATCAAAACGAAATACACCAGAAATGAAGTAATAATTGCTAGTCTTTTAATTTATCAAAGAAGATAACACATTTTATGACAAGAGAAGATTGTTATGGTCATAAGTCAGTGAATTAGAAAATATACCTCTATTTTTGTGCTTTAGGTAGAAAAACAATAATAAAATTTCTAAAGCTATGAGAATCTAGATCATGTCATAACTTACATTCATACAATACAGAAGTACAATGTATTAACCTGTATTGACTTAGAATTTTTACACTTCTGAATAAAATACAGTTACTTACTTTTTTCTCCGGTTTGACTCCACAAAATATTTACGTGCTCGATTTCTACATATCTTTTGTTGCTGCAGTAATATTTGGCGTTCTTCTTCTAAATTTTTTTCTAGATGAATTTTCATATCTCTTAAAATAGCATTAAGTTAAGAATAACAGTTTATGTCTTTGTGGGTAAAGATGTTTCATATAAAAATTATGACTTGGTATTCTCATTTTCTTTGGGGTAAAAATAAATTACTTTTAGAAATTATGAGCCCAGACAAGAAAACTGCATATTGTCATTCACTCAACAGATATTTGGAAACTACTTAATAACAAGTGGCCTTCAGAGTTATGTACATAAGAAAATGAAAGAAGGTTGTATTTCACTGATTGAAATATGGAAAGTAGATAAATTACATGTTTCAACAGTTCATTTAGAAAGGTCATACTCAAACATTAAAAAATCAACTAGAAATATAATTGGAATGTTTGGGAATATAGTTATTAGTGGTTTACATATAGATTATGAAAAATCCACTCAACCTTTGTCCAAAAAAAAGAAAAAGGATTTTTTAATGCACTTAATGTTAACAAAAAAGAATGCTATTAATATCTATCTTCAAATTTAACCTTTCTCCAATTAAGATGTTTAAACTATATTACCATTACAAATAACGATTTATCATACAACTTATTTTCTTGCCAAGCCTATCAAAGTTATCTTATCTTGATTCTCTCTCTTCTGTGGTCCCACTTTCCACTGCTTTGGCTTAGGCACTCTTAGTCACTTGCCTGAACTACTTTGGTAGTCTCCTAGCACATTTCCTTGCTCCTAAAATGATGGCCTTCTTGCTGAACCTCCGCCAAGCCAACTATGTATGCAAATCTGATTTTGGTATTTGTTGTTCTCCAAAAGCGCCTATCATCTTCAAGATAAATCTCAAATGCTTGGGCTTGCATTTATATAGCAACTGTAATATGGTCCTGTTTTTTCAACTTCATTTCTTAACATTTATGGTTCTTAGAATATTAGTAATGACTTGATAAAAACTTGCTAAATGATTTCATTGGAGAAAATTCTCTGAGGTAGAATTAACAAGATGAAAAGTTTATAGCTTTTAATGCATTAATGAAAAATTGGCTTCTCAAGGAGTTAAGCAAATTTATATGCACTTAGAAATGGAAGTTTTATTTTTTTTTAATTAAAAATTTTTTATTTTAAAGACAAGTTTTAAAACTTTATGGATGTTTGATAGGATTTTTTGGAAACAGGATACAAAACTATATTTCATTATGTGAGCATTAGCAAACTAGAACATTTTCTATGTTAAGTATAAGTTTTAATTTTCCTCTTTGGAAAATCATTAATTTAAGTCATTGGCCATTTAGTTATTGAAAAACTGATTTCTAAAACAAAATCAACTTCAATAAATTCAATATAGGTAAAATAACATAGCTGTTAATTCTCAATTAATGCTAGTATTTTCCCCAGATATTTCAAGTTTTATTTAATTATACAATTTCTCCTTAGTTTTAATGTTATCTTTGAAGATTTTCCTTGGAAATTACTTCTCTTCAAAAGGCAAAGGTACCTTAAGGTACCTTAAACAATGAAAAATGTGAAATTCTTTTTTGTCAGTTTTTACAATTTTATGTTTATATTTATTCTTTTCAGCAGCTCAAATTTATTTTGAAATACAGAATAAAATATGACAGGGTAGAGATAATGAATATAACTACTCATTTTTAGAGTTCTAAATAAGAAACATATTAGAATACAGTTCAAAAGGATCTTTTGATCAACGGATTTGTTAGTGTACCTGGTTTTAAGATTTGTCAAGAGCTAAACATATTTGTAACCTAAGGAAAAAGAAGGTCACAAAGATAAACTGAAAGTTAATTATATGAGAGGTAGAAAAGTTTAAATTCCTGAGCCACCGAGGGAAAAGAAAGTCGATAGAAATAAGGATACACATGGATAGATTCACTTTCTACAGTAAAATTGGTATTTTTTGTGATGCTGGAGAAACTCAAGTAGATGACAGTGTGTGCATTTGTATTCTTTGTCGTTGAGAGGGAACTGAGGGAGTCATGGCATCTATGTTCGTTTTTTTTTTTTGTCTTTTGAGACAGGGTTTCACTTTGCAGTTCAGGCTGGCCTTGAACTCACTTTGTACCCCAGGCTGCCCTCAAACTCGCAGTGATCCTTCTGCTTCAGCCTTCTGAATGTTGGGAATACAGGCATGTGCCACTATGCCGGGTCATCTATATTTTATGAAGTGGTAAGACAATCGATTGAGAATGGTGGTAGGCATAGGCAGTTACTTTGTTCTTGTTTAGGTGAAGTTGGGACTCTTTTTGTGGTGCCATATGTACTATCTTGTGATTTTCTCTGCTAATATTTTTATTATTCAAATGAAAGAGTAAAAAAGGGGGACTATACTAGTTTCTATGTGGCTGAAGAACCAAGCATGTTGGTGAGAGAATATGTCTAAATAAAAAAAAATTAGGTATAAAATAGGTAGGCAATAGAAGCAAGGTGTTAGGATAAAATGGGTCAAAGTCAGGATATTTGTGAGAAAACAAGGCATAGTATGAAGATGGGATCTCTTTCTGAACAAACTTTATTTCTACTTGGACTCTAAGAGACTTAAATGTAGAAATTCAGTTAATTTTAATCAGATGAGCTGTATAATACAGTTTTTATTCTTTTATAACTTTTAGAATTGGGAAATTCTACCTCTGCTTAGAAAACATTTTCAACAGAAATGTGAGTGTTGCACTCACATTTGGAGATTACATTTTTATCAAGACTTTTTTTTTTTTTTGGTACTTGGGGATTGAACTCATGATCTCATGCTTGCCAGGCAGGTGCTTGTGCTGCTGGGCTAAATCCCCAGCCCAACACATGCTTTTTAAAAGACTGATTCTTTCACTTGTTTTTCTTTTTCACTTAGTCATACACTAAATGACTAGGAATTAAATGGGAAACACTACAGAAACTAAGAACATCTGAAACACTTACATAAGGTGCATTGGTGTTTCTCCAAGTGGAAAACGTTTTTTAGTTTCACAGTTTATTATGTTCAAATTCCATTTATAATTTAAATATATATTACACAAATTATAATTAAAAAATATATTACACAAAATTATATATGTAGTACTAGCAAAATATATATAAGCCAGCAAATACACATGCACATATGCATACAGACAAGCAAAAATGTTGGATTTTATCAATGACTCTTGGTCATTTATTGAAGTCACTTACAATTTGATTACTTTGAAGTATATAGTCTTTAAATATATTTTACTAATGGATTTCTTTATAGGAATCTATCATGATAATTCTGGAACACAGTCTTTTTGCTTATGTTCCTTTGATGTACCATAGAATTCTATTCAAAAATTTTTTTGGCTATTTGTATCTATGTTCATGAAAGTTAAGAAACTGGAAGCTTATGAGCATTTCATTATGAAAATGATGGAAAGAAGTCATTCACAATGCTTCCTATTTGGTTATTTAGAGATAAACTAAATAGAAAAAAATTCAAGGGGGGAGAATCAAATTCATACAGAAGACAATCCTATTTATTTCAGAGTATCTTCCTGCGAGGACAATTCAGGGGAGCAGTGAGAGTGAATGACAAAAGGAACCTGCTTAATAATGAATAGATGAGAGAACTAGAAGCTGCTATTGCAGACAACTGCTTTGAGAACTTGGCCAAAGAAATAAAAGGGATGGAAGCTTGAAGAAAACAAGAACAGAGAGGTGAAGCTCTGTATATACCTGTCTTCTTTAGTGGATCCGTATCCCTAGAACCTAAAATACAGCTTACACAGAGCACACACTGAATAGAAATTGTTTGATGGTTTTGTGTTAAAATCGCAACAGAACATAAAATCTACCCCAGAAGCTGGAGACAAAAGGGGTAAGAAAACCAGGACGGAATGGGGCTGGGGTGCAAGGGTTAAATGTAAAGAGAAGACACTTCATTAAGATGATTATGCTGCACCACCACTGTCAACCAAAGTCCTTTGAGAATACAAAGGTTACATTCTAATGATTGTACCATGGTCTGAAAGAAAAAAATACGCTTCATATATTCTGAAAACAAAATTCTTTCACTCTTTTAATTTTCTACAGTGTAATCAACAGCAACATCAAAAGTGGGTTCAACTGATTCCCAGGGAAAAATCAGAAACAATCCAGACTGTGAAAAAAAAAAAAAAATCCAGACTGTGAAAGTTCATTTCCTCTCTGCTATCCCTCTGACAACCGACTGGGTAGAGACAGAAAACAAAACAAATGACCAAATTGTGGTCGCTCTGGTAAACGCATCAGGGATGTACTAGATTGACAGTTAAAACAGATCTCCATACTAGCAAAACATTTTATTTTCTGTATGATTTCTCTAAGGAGAAATGATTAATCAAAAAATGGCAAATATACAAGTAAGGAACATAATGGCATAATTCTAGAAGGCAAAACATCTCCCCCTCACAGAATGCACATTTATTTTAAAATCTATAAAAATTTTACAATGAAGTTGAAGACAGGGAGTGGGGTCAACAGAGTGGCAGGGGAAGAAGTCACAGGATGAAGCGGTATGATTTTAGGGACACGGAACAAATTACAGCTGCTAAAGCAAATACCCGCATCAAGATGCCTTGCTAGTTTGGATCACGTTGCGTTAGCGGCAATGGGAATATAACGGAAAAAACAGAACAGAACAGAACAGAACAAGCCCCACTTGGAAGCCCACCGCACTCGGCGGCGGCCTCAGACCGGGAAGGATACAGGTAAGCGCCGGGTCGGGAGCGCGCGCCGCTCTCCCGAGGGCTGAGCGGGGCTCCGCCGAGGACGTCCGCGGATCCCGCGCCCAGGCCCGGGGCCGCGCTCTGCGCTCCGGGCCGCCCCGCCCGCATCTCTCACCTCAGCACCGCCTTCCGCCTCGCCCCCGCGCCTCCCTCATGGCCGCGCCGGCCGCCACCACCGCCTCCTCTCCTCGGCCCCTCCCCGCACCCCGTCTCTCAGGCCTGGCGTCACGGGCGCTGAGGAGCCGCCCGCGGCAGCCCTGGTTCACGCACAGCGGAGCTGGGGACTGTGGTGGCGACGGTAGCTGCGATGGCGGCGACCTTGTCCCGCAATAGCAGAGGCGGCGGCAGCGACCCGGCCGCTGCCATCCTGACAGCCAACGGACGCCGCGTCCTTCGCGACGGAAACCTGGCAGAGGGGCGGGGCGGGGCGCATGTCGAGGCGGCCAATCGGAGGCGCCGTCGGCCCTGCGCCTCCCAGCTGCCCTGCGCGGGCGTAGCAACCGCTCTCTCCTGGGAACGCGTGGTTCCCCTAGACGACGGCTGGACTGTGCGTTTAAAGCCTGATTGGGTTCTACCTCCTTTCTATGAGGGTGTTTTCATGAGCGTGATCAAAGACAGTGAAATGGAAAATCCCCAGATACGGGAAAATGCAACTGTCGGATTCGAAAATACTTATTTTTGGGGTAATTTGGGGTTGGATTTAATATGGAATCATTTGGGGTTTTGAGTTGTGAGGCTTGTGGTATCACTATTCCCAAACGCTGTATGTTTAAAAAAAAAAATTGTAAAGTGGAAATTTTCTTTCTCTGAGTTCTGTCACCCATTTCGAAATGTTTTTGCCATTCCCTCTCCCTTGCCCTACTTATAAAGGCTACGTTTCAAATGTTCCACATGCTCCTTGCCTTGGTGCCAGATTCTGGAAATGGACCATCACAGCAAAGTGGCCTGAAAAGAAATCCAGATTCAACCTAGCAATCTCCTGGGAAGATATGCCAGAAGAGATCATCGTACTGAAATTGTTTCAGCAGGTTTAGAAAGTTAAACGGAACTATGAGCCACTAGTGGGGTTTTTTTGTTTGTTTGTTTTTGGTTGTGTTTTCCCTTTGGTACTGGGAATCAAACTCAGGACCTTGCACTTGCCAGGCAGGCACTGTGCCTCTGATCTATATCCCTGGCACTTAAACCACTGGTTTAATGTGTATGCAAGTGAAAATTTGGAAAAAGGTTGAGACTTCAGTGTAAAATTACATATACATTTCGACTGTAATCTAGCCAGTTTTTTTTTATTTTTGAAAAAACTCCCAGATTGGAAGCAAAATTGTGCAGACCAAATAAAGATCTCTCACTCATCATTTGAATATCTCTGGCTTTGTGAATCAATTTCTTTGTTTTTAGACTTTAATATACTTTTATTGAAATGATTTAAAACAGAGTTTTTGTAAAGTTGGATGTAACAATTCAAACTGGACTGTGTTTTAGGGACTAAGATTTTTAGATGGCACAACAAATCTAGTTTTACACAATGTGCTTAAGTCCCGTTCGAAATTATGTCAGAGGATAAAATATATAATCCTAACAAAGAAAGGGGAAATGTGTACACTTGAACGGTTAATTGTCTTGGCAAGTTTTTAACTGACCTAGCCACAGGAACTGGCCTTGTTTGATTCTCACCGATATCATTACGACTTTCTCCAGGCATGACCTGACAGTAAGCAAAATGGGGCAGTGTAAAGTACAAATAAACGTGAGAAGGGGATGGTTGTTTGAAGTATATAGACATTCTAGTTTTCCTGAAAGTCTAGTTTTTTCTCTTATTAATTTGGTGACTTGTGACAGCCACATTAATTGCTCTGTTGCATAGTATTTTATTTACCATCAAGAGGCATTTTTTTCTCACAAATGCTTCGATTAGGTGTTGCTTTATGATAACTAAGAAAGTAAATCTTGTACTTCAGATTGCCAAATTTTAAGATCATAGTTTAAAATTTTAAGTATTCGTCTTTAAAATATTAAGTGGGTTTGCCTACATTCTATTTAAATTGTATAATCATTCATTTTACAAAACCAAGTCCCTGGTTAGATATTTTGATAATAGAGAATTTGAGGATTTTATAAATTTTATGATTGAAAGGAACGGCAAATATTAAAGCAAGAAAGAACAAGTAAAGTCTTTATTTTTTAGAAATAAAATCTGAATTAAATATAAAATTTAATTTTGTCATTGTTGTATTGGGGATTAAACCTAGGGCCTGAAGCATGCTAGACAAGTGCTCTACTACTGAACCACATCCCCAAACCTATAATGCTTATTTCTTCCATACTTTATAACACTTACCTGCCAAGAACTTTCTGGGTGCTAGGATATAGTAATGAATAAAAAACTTCAAAGCCTTATGGTCATGAAACATATTTATTTCTCTTTTCCAATAGAATATAGTAGGTAGTATAAAGTGTCACAAGGCAAAAATGAGGTGGCATGGGGGATAGGGACTGATGTCAGTTCTATTTTAGATTGTGTGTTCAGGAAAGGCCCCTAAGGAAGGGAAATTAGGTCAGAAGTCTGAGTGAAAGAAAAAGGGTTGGCATTTAAATATCTGCATGAATATTACAGGGATAAGAGCTGTAAGTACAAAAAGCTTTGAAGACAGAATCATCTTGGCTTAGTAACATCAGGACCTGTTTTAGTAGAAGTCAGTAGGAAAAACATGCTAATATCTGAGACCGGGAAAGTATATGACCCAGATTCATTGGAGACTTAGAAGATGTGCAAAGACTTAATGTATAATCCAACTTCTGATGGAGGGAAAATCATTGGGGGGTTTTGAGTTTAGATGTTTTCATTTAAATGGAGAAGAAGTAGAGGGATGGGAGAAGGAAAATAAGTTAGGCTTCAAACCTGTTAAATTTGAGATTGCTATCATTAACTGGCCTCATGAATTGCTATTGATATTTTATTTACAAAACAAGCTGATAACCACCTTATAGTTACAAAGTAACTAGAGAAAACAGATAAAACGAGATATACAAATGCATAAGAAATGACAAGATTGGCTTACGATGGTCAGCCACAGAGTTGGATAAGGAAACGTACAGAGAGTGTCTGCACACTGGAGGCTGAAGGAATCTATCCAAGGTCTGGAGTTCACCAGTGTCCGGTGTAAGTCCGCAACAGCAGGCTGATGGGTCTGTGACAGTAGGCCGAAGGCTCTACGATGGAAGGCTGAAGAGTCTGCCCTGGAAGCCAGGAGACAACGTCCAAACCAAAGGTGAAGACTGGAGCTTTTTCAAAGAATGCAATGCATTCTTCTTTCCTTCTTCCCTTTTATATCTCCAGGTGATGAGCCACCCTAGGGTGGGTCTTCTACACCCTAGGGTGTAGAGTTGCTAAACCCATTTAGTTAAGCTTCTAAATGTCTCAAATTGACACAATTACATCAACCATTACATACGTTCACATACCTAATTTTTTTTTTCAAATCGGTACCGGGGATTGAACTCATGACCATGCGCTTGCAAAGCAGGCACTTATGCCGCTGAGCTAAATCCCCAGCCCCTGCATACTTAATTTGAATATTGTACTAATAAAAAACTTTAGACAAATAATTAGAGTTTATTTGAACAAAGAGCAATTCATTAAATTAGGCAGCACTAAGCACCAAAAATACCCAGCATCATGAGCTCTACCCAGTAGCATGCACTGCAAGATTTACAGACTCAATACAAAAGCAAAGCAGATAAATTGCCTGATTTGCTACAGCTAGGTAATTGCTTTATTTGGAGATGGTATCATCAGTTGGCTTCCTGCGATTGGCTTTTATGAATGGCCAAAAATCTATTTGTTACAAAAATACACTCTTGGGTTGTAGCTTTCTCTCTTTCTTTCTTTTTTCTCCCACTTTTTCTTTTTTTTTTTAATTTTTAATTTTAAAAGGGTGTAAAATTAAACACAACAAAACAGAACACAATGGGACATAAGAAAGCATAAATTTCAAAGCTAGACAACCCAGGATCTTTACTATCTGTCATATTGTCTCCCATTCTCTTCCAAATGGTTGTCCATATCTTTGCATATGGGGAGCTCATACTAAATAACATAGCCAATCTTTTCACAAGATGTGTAGTTCACTGGCTCCCACTTGCTAGGCGGGGGGCGGGGACGGACGGACACGGGATGGGGGACAGGATGACATGAGATATCTGATTCTCAGCCCACATGCAGGCAGGATCCCAGTCCCCCCCCAGAGATGGGAAGAGTTCCTTGTTCTCCCGGCATCCCAAGTCAACTGCATGGTGCAGGTCCCGATACGCCAGGGTCTCTCTCCTTCAGGCCACTGAAAGTCTGCCACACTCTCAACCGCTCCCAGAGAGGGGAGGAGTTCCTTGTTCTCCTGGCACCCCGAGTCAACCGCACGGTGCAGGTCCCGAGGCGCCAGGGTCTCTCCCCTACAGGCCCCCCAAAGTCTGCTATACTCACCTGCTATTTCTTTCTGATGAATTTACCATTCCATTTCCAAAGTTCTGAAATGGCCAACAGACCACAGAAAGAGTTCTCTTTAGGCTCCTGTTTGAAACCAGCAGCTACAAGCAATCTGCTGGCCTTGCTTCAGGGCCACCTCCCACTTTTTCTTTACCTCTGTCTTTCTCTCTTCTTTCCTTCCCTTTTTCCTTCCCACTTTTTCTTTACCTCTGTCTTTCTCTCTTCTTTCCTTCTTTTTCAGAATATTACACTGCTTTACTAATGAACTCCTGCTTATGGAAATTGTTAACAATTGTTACAGTTGTGCAATTCACGTGGCAGCCTGTGATGACCTAAGTTTTGCATTTTTACTTGTGTCTTGGCTGAAGCTATTTTTTTTTCTATTTTCTGCAGAAGTATTTTTTTCCTCAAATAAGAATTTCTTGAATTTATCTCTGGGCAAGCTGTGAAAGAACAAAGAATTTTAATGTGTGGCTCATTTAAATTGCTGAGGTGTTGTCACGTTATTTCAATTCCTAAGACTTCAACTAGAAATTTAAAATTAAAGATATATACTCTTTGATTTACAATATAGATTATAAAGGTCATCAATATTATCATATCAATGTTAGAACTTAACATAAGTAAAATAATAATAATAGTGATGATAATGATATAAGGGAATGAAACTCCCGACCTACTATGTCCATGAGCTCATGTTCTCTACAATTGAAGAATGAATTTTAGGAATAATGGAGGTGAAGAGCAGAATATATTTATTGAGAGAAAGAAAGCTTCTGTTTGAAGGGAGACAGAGGGGTTCCCGAGTGGGTTGCCCAGAACTCTGTCTTTTCCAGGGACTTTTATAGAGTAAAACCATAGGTTCAAGGTGGGGGAAGACTGGGAGCTCAAAGCAGATGGGCATAAGGTGGGGCATAACTATAGTTAGC
>PVJX010047247.1:0-11959 GCA_004027295.1 Dolichotis patagonum
GAGCCCTAACTCTGTGAGGGAGCCTGTGGTCTCTAGGGGTGTGAGGTCTCTCACTATGGCATGGATGCAGTGAGTCCTGCTCCTGCTCCAGCAGGACAGGGGATGAGAATGGCATCTAATGGTTCTCTAGCCTAATGTTCTCATGGTCCCTGGGCAGCTGGGCTGGCTTCGGGGAAGGGGCTGCCGGCTCAGCTGGGCTCCTCCTCGGGCTACTCAGTACGTGAGGGTGTGACAGTCACGAGCCCACTTCCCAGGTTTTCTCTCAGCACAGCCCAGTCATGCAGAAGCATGCAGGAGGGGCCTCCCTCAGGGTCCTGCCATGCAGCATGGATGGCTGGATGGAGACGATCATGAGGTTGAAAGGGGCTTCTATGTCACCGGGCCTGTGGGCTCACCTACCTGGAGAGACTCCCCACTCTGGAGGCCTTACCTTAAAGAGGGACATTCACACTGAAGCAAACTTGAAAAGAGAGAACACGTACACAAGAGAAGTTTACTCGGCCAGCATTTCCCTCATTGCTTTTGGTGCTCACTGAGGACAGCTTGGTTTCTGGGGAGGCAGAGCTCTCCCTCCTACCCTGGTAACCCCTACTCCAGCAGTGAAGCCCTGGGAGCCATTGTCTCATGGTCTATGCTCTGGCAGGCAAGGAACAGGTATCTAAGAGGGAAGCCAGGAGCAAGCAGAGTATCCCCAAGATCTAAGAAGTCAGATGATCCCTTCAACAAAACAAGTCACTCTGTCCCTATAGTCCCGAAAGAAAGTAAGTCCACCAAAAGCACAAGAGCTATCTGTGCTACTTTGACTGGTGATAAGATAAAGCCACCATCCCGGAAGAAAATCCCCAGCAGATATACCAGTGGATTCCACGTGTGGACATTTTTTTTGGTATCAAAGGCTTTGGCACCAGCCTGACTGGCTTTCTTACTCATCTGCCCCCCACTTCTGGGCGATGCCATCAAATGTACCCCTCTGTGCACTTTTGCTCTGAAGCCAGCCACCCCCAGAACACTGATATGAGTAAATGTCGACATAAGGTCTTTGTTAGGAATTGCTGGCACATCACTTGCACAAAATTAGTTTAGTATGTGGGTGGGTAGGGGGTGGCCAGGAGGGAAATAACCAGGAGTGTGGATGCCAATGAGACGGAAATCTCCATGCCAAAGCAGAGGCCACTGGGAAGTGTCCTGGGTGAAGTCAGGACAAAGAATGACAACCTGAAGGCAGGAAACCCAGGGGGAAGTAAGGGCAGGCCTTACAGAGGGATGCTTGTGCACCAGGGAAGCAGAAACCTCAGCTTAGCAAACTTCTCAGGAAGGCAGAAGCCCAAAGAGACAGCAGCTAGTTGAGATACAATAGAACATGGCCAAAGGCCAAATTCTAGCCCCAAACCTGGACAACCTCCCCTATCTTTAGAGGTGCAGGGGCTTCCTGCAGAGGGATAAGAGGTAGGCCTGGGAGCTGTTCTGAAACATCCTCAGGCCCGTGGGCATGAGCAACCAGGGAGAGGGCAGGGTCCATGTGCCTCTGCCTGGTGGGAGGGCAGGGCCAGTGGCTGTAGAAAAACATGCCACTGAGACTACGCCTTTCTCAAGTCTGAGACTGGCTGATGTGACCACTCTGGTCTCGCCTGTAGCACCAAACAAGCTACCTGTTAAAACCAATTCCTTCCTGAATCAGACTGACAGGACATGCCCCACTAGGTGACTCAGGCTCTGTACAGTTAGCTGAGCAGCTGGATGATACCTACTGAGTAGGTTTCTGGGGATGGTGGCATCCTGGTGTGAGGTCACAGCAGCATGGCTTGGGAGCCAGCCCCAGACAGAGGAAACCTGGAATTGCCTTCCACACTGCAGCCTTTGACTGCATCTCCCTGGGGATGAGGGGTGTTTGCAGGCCTGCCTTCCTGGCTTCTTGAAACACATGCCCAATATCTCCTTGCAACAATCTACAACTGCTGGGTTACTGACGTCTGCTCATAGGCTCAATCTTTCCCTTCTTGTGCTGTCTTTCCTTTGATGGAGAGTTGTCCCAGCTCACACCACCCCTGGCTGCTCTGTCCCAGGGCCAGGCTCTGAGCTAGCTTACCTTTCTGTCAAGCCCTTTCCTCCCTGGCTCTCCTAGGAAGATAAAAGATGTGGACTCAAGTTCTATGACACCTTTGGCCCATGGAAAGCCAGGCTTGAGATGGAGCTCCTATCCTAGGAGTAGAAGGACAGCTTCTGTGGGGTCCTGCCTCACTCCCCGGTGTCTCCCCAGTGACCTCCTGTGGTGGCAGTCCATTCTGCCCTTGCACTAAGGCTGCATCTGCTTATGAAGTGTCCTCACGGCTGCCATCTGAGCTGGGCACACACCCAGGACCCCCTGAGTCGGTGTGGCGGAGGCTTGTAAAAACCTGGTGTGAGTTTTCACACTGGCCTCGCTGGGCTTTCTGAGTCACTGACTAGCTTATATCCACTTCTCATCTGTTTTTACAACACCCCAGCCCACAGGTGATGCAGGTTGATGCCAGCTCCTTGTTTCATGAGCGTGCCTTCCACTGAGGGCCGCAGCCAGGACATATCCTGGACAGCTAAGTAACTATGAGCTCCCCTTTTCTTTTCTAACTCGCATTTTCTCTCGCGAGAAAGCTCACGTGCTGGGGACAGGCATGTGATTAGGTTTTCAAGGAGACTGCACAAGGCTCTGAGGACCCGTAACTGAGCACTCTGCAAGCACCCATGTAGGTCTGCCAAATGTGACCAGAAACGCCCCCGGCACAATGTCTAAAATGCACTCTGCTGCCAGACTAGACTAATTCGCTCCTCCTTGCCAAAATCACATCAGCCTAATAGTGTCCCCTCCTTGGGGTCCTTCACACTCCAGCGCTGAGGATAACCCGAGGTCTTGGGACAGAGTGGGTACGCGGGACAGGTCCTTTCTCTTTGCCACCCTCTCAGAAAGTCTCGTGGCTTGTGCGCTGGGAATCCTCCCTGGGGAAGGACTTTCTCCTGCTAGCTCTCAGGGGCTCCTCAGACCCCTGCCCACAGGAGCACTGCAAGGCGTCAGGGACCGCAGGAAGAGGCTTCCTGGCTGTGCGAGCCTGCACACCGGTGGGTAGGGCAGATATGGGCCTCCTCTCGGTTCTCTCCTCACTCTTTGCCTCTCTCCTGTGTTGCATTCTGCTCAAGCCTCATGCACAGTCCCCACACACCTGATCCTCACAGTCCTCTTCTCATTTCCCTCACTGAGGCCTTACTGTAAAGGCGGAGGTCCCTGTGAGGAGCTCTTGGGACTTGAGGTCTTGGGAAGGGCTTTGGACAGGAGTATCTCAGTGCTACTTGAATCCTACAGCATGCAACTCCACCAGGGTTGAGTAAGAGCACCTAGGATAGGCCTCTGACAGTCAAGTTCTTGTCATCTACTGCACTTGGGGACAGACTTATCTCCACAAATCCCCATATCCATAAAGTCTTCGGACTGTATGGATAAAGCTCTTCCCTCCACCCTTCCCTCCAAGGGCCTCGCTGCAGATTAACACACCAGCCACTGCTCCCCCTCACACCCTCGCTGACCGCGCCCCAGACCTCTCTACTCTACACCAGACCGGAGAGGCTGCTTCTCAATCCCCACCTGGCTCGGCTGACCCTGGCGCTGCCTGAGCCTGCTTGAAGTGGACATGCTGACCTAGACTCCAGAGGAAGTACAAGGCATTTTGTAGATAGGTACTGACATCTGCTCAGCTTCTGATGTCTGCCTGAGTTTCTGTTGGTTGGGCCTGAACTCTTTACTTACATCTACTCATTTTTCTTGGGGTTGATTAACTTAGATTAAATCTAATATAAATTCATCTTCAGATGTGAGCATTTAGTTTATCCTCCACTTCTGCTAGGCCTCTGGTGAAGGACTTTCTGTATTATTGGAGGGTCAGTTAACCTTGTCCTTTCTGACCACCTGTGGAGGCCCCGGCTATCAGGCAGGATGGCACATGCAAGGAGCTCTGTGGCAATGGGGAAAGAGTCAGCCTGAGGATCTGGCACCCTAAACTTCCCTGGCCCACCAAAGTCACAGCATGGACTTGGCACAAGGGTCCCCGGGGCTGTGATTAGATCAGGGTGCAGGAGACGTTAACAGAGAAAGACAAATATAGTTCTAGCCTGTCCCAGGCTGTGTGTTCCCCCTGAAAAAGCCATGCAAACCAAAGGAGGACACACATGAAGAACGATGACAGGACCGAGACCCAGGCATGGCCCCTGTACCAGGCTTGCTGTGCCTGTCAGCTGAGGGTCACCCCCACGGAACACTTCTAGTAACTGCAGCACTCTCGATAATGCTCCTTGAGTGGGATTTTTCTCTGCAGATCTCTGTACTTGGAGGTATGGAGGGGCCTCCTCTGACAGAATGTGGGTAACAGAGATGACTGCATGATCCTGAGGCTTTCCTGCCTGGGACCCCAGCTTCGTAGCTCTGGGTTGCTGGCCAATAATCTCTTATGTCATAGTCCCTGCTTCAGCCCCACGAGCTGGCCAGCTGGCTTCCAGTATTCTCCATCTAGATGACTCACTGGAGTCTCACTACAAAATGAAGAATTAAGATCTCCTCTGCATCTACTTCCTTCCACCTAGAAGCGCACCGCCAGGCCTTTCCACCCCAGCAGAGGGCCACTCCTGAGACATGGTCTGTGTTTTCTGAGATGAGTTCTTCTCCAACCTCTGAACTCCAGATACCCTTTCGCCCCTCACTGGTGACAGGCACCCCACAGTCCTACATCTAAGAGCAGAGGAGGCTCTGAAAGGGCCCCAGGAAGAGGCCTCTTCCAGATGAGATTCCCACAGCTCTCACTGGACAGTCGGAGTCTTGACTTCACGCTCCACACTAGCTCCGCATAATGACCACAAAATGAGCCATTTCCCTTTAAATGGGCTCCTTTAGGAAGAGCCCCATTGATCTGTAAAGAAGCCTTCCATGTCCCCCAGGTGAAAGGCTAGCAGCATTTGGAACTGTCTGACCCAAAAAGTAAGCAAACCTGAACTCAAGGGAGAGGCGCTTGTCTGTGGCCATGTAAGATTTCGCTCTGGCCACTTTCATAGGTTACATGTTGTCAGTCAACACTGAGGCCTAAGAGACCGGCCACGGGGACGTCTTCTCCACCTCTGGCTTTTGTTATCTGGGCCATGACACACATCCCATTTCCCTGGCACATGCAGTGAGAAGCAAGTGGCCGGCCCGACCCGAAGGGCTGAAGAGGCTCAGGGCTTGACTTACAATTCTCGGCTTGAAGGGCGGCTTGATCTTCTTCTGCTCCAGGAGCACCCAGTCGATCTCCTTGAAGAAGGGATGTTGCTTGATGGCATCCTCGCCGTTCTGTGCGGCCACACAGCCCAGGCGCTTGTGCGGGTTCTTGGTCATGAACTATGGGATGAGGACACAGCACAGAATCACCCACGAGTGACAGGTGGAAAGTCAGCTCGACTGAGGTGCCAGTCATCTCCCAGGCCTGCTTTGGCACTGTGAGGGGCGTAACTTCTCAGGGAACTCGTGATCCTTTACCAGAGCAGAGGTGTTCACTTATTTTATCTTTATCCCTTTATCCAATCAGCTCTGTTTCACAAGGGAGGTACTTGAGGCACACAGAGGTTAATTAACTGTGCCACAGTCACACAGCTAGCAAGGTACTTAGTTGAGATTAAGCTGTCAGGCTCTTATTGACTCTCGGATCCCCCTCAGATCCTCAAGCTGTCACAATGTGACAAACTCCTTTACAGTGATAGGGTGAGTCCACTGGGGTGAGGAAAGACAGTTACGCATGAGCAGGTAAACAAGTCAAACATACCTCCTGTCCCTCTCCTCTTCCTGGACCTGGCCCCTTCTCACTTTTACAACCACACTGGCATGCTGTGTACTTTTTGGGGGTGTCTTGTGAACCCCTTATTCCCAGGGGAGTTCAATAAATGAGTCAGTCCTGATGCTCAATGTCACTTGCATTGATAGCAGTATAACTTCAACTGAAACGCTACAAGGTTCTGACAGCCATTCAGAATAAGGTGTGCACACGTGCAGGCATACACGTGTGTGTGTGTGTGTGTGTGTGTGTGTGTGTGTATGTGTATTGTGCATATGTATGTATACGTTAGAAACAGTGGTGCATTTCACAGGGTGAAAGCCGCACATCTCTATCTAAACAAAGAAACCAGACGGGACAAAAAACACCCCCAAAGGGATAAATTTATAAAGGTTGAGTTTCAAGATTCATCAGCAAGAGAGATCTGGGGCAGGGACAGCCACCTACTCCCTGGCCTGATGTGCTGGAAAGTGGAGCACGGGGTCATAGGTAAATGTTGGGGGGCAGAGGGGTGCCCTGGGGCACTCAGCTTGCAATGGAAGCAACGTCTTTCCTTTTCCTAATCTTTCCAACAGCGAGATCACTCCTGCTTCAGCACCTTGAGGGCCCACAGCACACATTTCTCTGCCTCATGGGACCTATGCCATTGAAACCCTGTCTCTCTCTCTCTCTGAGCCTCGGACCCTTTAATCCCTCGGGCTGACTGCCCCTCTCCAGTGCCTAGGGTTCTCTAAGTACCAGTCATAATGCTGCCTCCTCTGAGAAGCTCCCCCAGATCCTCTCCTAGGTTGATATGCTGGACCCCATGTTTGCTTATACAAATTATAATTTATCTGAATATCTCTTTTGCTTGGTGACCTCTCAGTCTAGTCTGTCCAGCTTAGTGTCTGGCTTAGTGTCTGCCTCTTCTATGCACTCAGTAAACTATAATGACTGAGTATAAGGGTGAAGCCTGGGCCTGAGGGTGACATGCTGAATAAGAGAGGTGGCAGGATGGCCACTTACTGTTGCATAGGTTGTGCACTGTAAAATTCTACAGTGTAATCAGCCTTCTCTCAAGTTCAGTGCCACCTTTCCATATGCAGCAGCCCTCAGGGACAGCTCATGGCCAGAGCCAAAGAAAACTTGCTCTGGCTCTAGAATCGAGAGACAATGTGAGGAAGTGGGGTGTCCCAAGGCCAAGGGAGAAGATTCCTGTTCACTTCCTTAGCTCTTCCCGTCTCCTCCCTCTGTGGTGGGAGGCGTGGAGCATGTTGGGTAGGAGGAACATCTTGGGGATCCCCACTGAGCTGCCAGGTCTTCTCCTAGACACTAACCAGCTAACACAGCGTGGCCTCTGACTTGTCACTCTTTCCGAGTTGAGGTTTCTCAATCTCAGTGCTACTGACATTTGGATGACACACTTAGCTGTGGGGACCGTCCTGAGCATTGGGGGCTGTCTGGCAATCTCCTGGCTTCTACGCTTTGTGCACTAGTAGCAATCTCGCTGGTGCCAAGTTACATCAGTGAAAACCTTTGGAGACATTGCCGAATGAGTGCGTCTATGGAAGGAGGAGACAAAATCTCCCCTAGTGAAGATCTGCCACTCTAAAAAAATGAGAAATTAGAAATTAAAGGGCTCAGCTGCTGGGTCCACAGGGAACACAGGAAGGTGGCCGAGCTGGTGTCAGGGTCCAGGCAGTGGCCAACTCAGCTGGACATGGCTCCCTGGCTTCTCCAGTGCTACAGGCTGTTCCTGGGTGCCAGATAGGGCTCTGGGAAATGAAGTGGGAGCAAGTTCCTGTCTCCACCCCTGACAATCACCCAGGAGCCCAGGTGGCCTGTATGGCAGCTTCCTCCATCACGGCTGCAAAGTGGAAGGACAGGCAGAACAAAGGGGAGATCCCCCAGCCAGAGAAAGCAAGATACATGTAGAGACTTCTAACATTTGTAAAAATGCCAATCAATATCTGTATGGCTCATATATATGTAAAGAAGTTCTGGAAGAATATATAAAAAATCCATAAAACAGAGTCACCCATAGGCTTAAGGGTGCAGGAAATGGGCAGATAAAAGCAAGGATAGGATAGAGTATTTTTTGATGTATCCCTTTTCACAGTCTTTTGTCTTTTAAAGACCATGTGAACTAAATGTAGTGTAATAGTCTTGTAATCACAGAACTGGGAAGTTGAGGCAGGATGATCACTATGAGTTTGTGGGCAGAATGGGCTACATAGCAAATTCAGTGTGAAAAGTAGGGCGACTCAGTCCCCCGAAGGCAGATTCCTTGCTGCTGGACAGTGCAGGGAGCCCTCCTGAACTAAGACTTAGCTTTCCTGGAGAAAAACCAGCGTGGAGGCGCTGGAGAGTGTTAGGCCAAGGCCACTTTTAGATGCTGAGAGCTTAACCCCACTGTCCTTCCTACAATCATGTCAGTCTCAGTTCTGCACTGCACTCTGTGATGAGGAATGGGAGTTGGCCTTCTAGAGCATGCCAAAGAGTAAGGGAGGTGGAACTCCAGTAACCAGTAACTCTACCAAACGATCAATTAATAGAGATTGGGATGGGTTATGGTTTAGGTCTAAAATGACCCCCAAGTCTCATGTGTTCAGAGGTGGGGCTTTTGAAGGTGACTGGATCATGGGGTGCTTTAATCATCATTGGGTTAATCCAGTGATGGGTGTATAGCTGATATGTGCTGTTAGAAGGTGGGGGATGGTTGCCAGTGGGTTACTAGGAGCCTGATCTGGAAGGGTGTAATCTTGTACTAGGTTTCATTCTTCTTTCCCTGCTTCCTTGCTGCCACAGGTTGGGCAGTAGTCCTCTGCCATGTTCCTCTGCCATGCCCCTTATGCCTTGGAAAGGGCAGATGATCTGAACCCAGATGGCTATGGACTTTACCCATGGAAACCGTGAGCCAAAAATAAGACTCTCCTCCTTTATGTAGTGAGTGTTTATCAGGGACTTGGCCCAGCCCCTGGCCTCCTAAAACAAGTCATGGAGAAGGCTGAAGTAAAGAGGCAAGTGGTACGGTTTGTGGGATTCAGGAAGGTCAGAACTCTAGGAGCAAAGACCATGAATTTTCCAGATTACGGTATTTATTAGATTTCCATTAAGTTGTGAGGTGCTGGAAGTGGAGGGTACAAAAGCCCACAAGTGAAGTTAGAGCAAAAGCAGGAAATTTTGCTAATTAAGAGAACTGCCTTATCTCTAGGTTGACAGTTACAGCAAGAGTCAAATAACTGCAGCTGTAGTCTTTATCTTATAAAATGGAATCAGAGCCAGGTGTCCTCAGCTGTGGTCTCTTTTTGCCCTTTGAAGTCACAGATACCAACCATGACTGGTGGCATGGAGAGATTCATTTATTGCATACCAGCTGCCATTCTCCAAGCAAGTTACCTAGGCCTGGGACAGACTCGTAAGTAAATATAGAAAGCCAATTGATTAATTTTAAATCCTGCTCAGAGCTGCTTTATTATGGTCTCCATCAGGTGTTGAGTATTTTTTCCCAGGGAAGTAGCTAATACAGGATGAGTGACACAAGAGAAACCCAGAAGCCTGTGCACCTGTAATAGGGAGGTGTCCCTCTGGGGCAAGGAAGTTAGCAAAGATTGCACAAGACAGCAATCTGGAGCTCGTACTGGAAGGAGGCATCGGGAGGATCAGGCAGAGGGGCAGGCAAAGAGCATCAGGGGCAGGGAAGAACCTGTGCACAGGTGAGCATGGCTGGCCCAGCCAATAAGGGGACACTGAGTGGGAGATGGGGCCTGAATGAGATCTTGGACCACACTGAAAATACGAGTCTTTCTCTGACCACAGTGTGCAGTTGTGCTGAGTTTTAAAAAGGGCATGAGGTAGGGGATGCACAAAGTGTAGAGATGACAAGAAGGCAAAGGGGACCCCACAAGGAGATCCCGTGGTTCCCAAGGGAGAGGTAGGGGTGGCTCATGTGGCATGGTGGTAGCAGGAAGATGGAGAAAGGCAATCCAAAAGGAATATTTTAGGAGGGAGATGGACTCTGTGATTGACATGGAGGGAGAAGATGCGGTCCAGGGGTGCACCCACATTCCCCTCTGCAGGCAGAGGGTGGGGCTGGGGGAGTTACTGGACCTAGGAGTATGAAAGTGATTCGGAAGCTTTGGAGCAGACTGAGGGTGATGATTATGCACTCAGTTTGGGAGTGTGGGGTCTCTGGAAAGAGAAGCATAGGTATTGGCTGAGGCATATCCCCAAGCAGCAGGGCTGACACTGAGAGAAGGTGAGTGTGCCAGGCTGGAGAGAGCACAGGGGTAGATGGGTATGGGGCAGAGGTGGAGGGTACAGGCCTCAGTCCTGGGGAAGAGTGAGGCCATGGCTGGAATTTGTCCATTCAGGGACCATACAGGTGCTAACGAGTAATACCATCAAGGGAACAAGAAAGGCAAAGGTCAAAGTTTGGCACTCAAGGTGCCCCCACGCCCCAAGAGGCTTGCGTTGGCTCCATACTCCTTTTGATTCAACTAGTCATAATCATTTGCCATACAGGAGATTTTACACACAGGTCTAGGCCCAGGTTTCCTTTTGAAAGTCAGGACTGAGATGATGTCCCCACTGCTACAGGGTAACAGCTGGCTGCACCCAAGGAGTGGACACCCTGAAACAGGTACAGGCTGTCCTTAACGCTCTGCTTCTGTGTTGAGGTCACATGTCCCGTCACGTCTCGGTTCCTGGGGGCTGTGAACTGCATCTGTGTGCAAAGTGCTCAGAGCTGAGGAGCCCTCACTGGGAGCTGTGTCTTGTGTATTCCTGCAAATGCCTCAGCATACCGGGCTCTCGGCCCCCAGGGGTTCCTCATGAAGTAAGCGGACAATGCTCCTGCCCTCAGGAGCTGACTTCTGTGTGCAAGGAAGCAGGCAGTAAGCCTAACAGATACCTTACACAGGATGTCAGAAGAGGAAAATGCTCTCAGGGACAAGCAGTCTAACGGGGTACCAGGAGGGTGGCACGTTCTGAGTCTTCGAGGAGTTGGACAGAATAAACCTCTCTGTTGAAAACGTCCACCTGAATGGCCAGTAGGAGAAGCAGCATCCTAAATGCTAGGGCGAGCCCGAGTGGGTAAGGATGCAGACTTGGTGGAGCTGGTGAACAAGGCTGGGAGGCTCCATAGCCAGGGGTCCTGGCAGCTTCGGGAGGGGGCCGGTGAGGCTGAGGTCAAACAATGGATGATGCAAAAGAGACAGAGAGTAGGCTTCTATCTAGATACCTGTACAACAATTTAAAGACTTTAAACACTTTCATATGATGACTTACGTCTATAATAGTGACATAAATTTCTCTGAAAAGCACACATGTGTAATTAAATATTGGCTACATGGATCCTGAGTGGACATCTTTTCTGTGGTGCTGTCATGGACATAGGTGGGACCTGTCCTCGCTAATCTTCCTTCCTCTCTTCCCCATGGCAGACAGACCCCGGGTGGCACAGGAGGAGGATCCTACTCCCAGTGTAAGTGGCAAAGGGTGTGACCAGGAAGCACACACACACACACTGTCCCTCTTCCCAAGAAGAGCAATTATCCCGGGCCTCATTCTGAGCGGTATCTCTGGACCCAGGCTGAGCTCCTCCCACTCCACAGCAAGCAGAAACAGGGCAGACGAGGCAGGAATGTGTGTGTGTCCCAGAGAACAAAGCCCAGGTCAGGGCAGTGACTCACAGCTTTCAGGATGCTGACAGCCTCTTTGCTGAGCCAGACAGGGTAGAGCACATCGTCATGGAGGATGGATTCAAACAGGTCGTCCTCATTATCGGCCTCGAAGGGGGGCTGCCCAGCCATCATCTCGTACATCAGCACCCCCAGGGCCCACCAGTCCACAGAGGGGCCATACTCCAGCTCCTGGAGGATCTGTTCAGGAAACAGGCAATATCAGGGGCCACCAAAGACATCCCTAGCACCAGCCCTGCCACGAATGCTGCATCTTCATTTCCAACTTGCTCCTCCGGGGAGCAGAGCCCAGTGTCACCTAAGGGGAGGAAGGTTAAGACCAGCACGTTCAGTGGGAAGTGAGTTTGGAAACATTTTGTAGGAAGCCAAGTGTCATCTCTCCAAAGTAAAAATCGCTAGTCCATTCTTTGGAGGAAACATCTTTGAGCACCAGATGAGGTCTCTTACTTGGACTTAGAG
>PVJX010047248.1:0-11929 GCA_004027295.1 Dolichotis patagonum
TATGCATGGCTTTATTCTGTTGTGTTATGTTTGATATTATTGTAATTGAAACTATGCTCAACTATAGCAGAGTAAGAGATATGGTGTTAGATACTGTTGATGTCCAGTTGACTTAATGTAAAGTACTGTGTTGCCTATGTTGTCCTCTTCTGATCTGCTCTGTACTGCCCCCTTTTGTTTTATTCTCTTTTAAATAAAAAAAGCAAAAAAAAGTCATACACATTAGTTTTTAAAGTTTTAGCTTTACAAAAACTAATCATTTCTTAAAAATAAAAAAGAATGGTTTCTCACCTTTAACATACAACCTATTATTTACATGTCACAGTATATAAGTCAACATTAATAACTGTGTGATACATAAAGTTTAAGCCCACACTGAGGTGCAGCCTTCTTATTGATATTATTTATATGTTTATGAATGCAAAATGAGATGTATTGAACAAATATATTATCAGGAATAGTATTTGTGTACTGAAAAATTAACTGAGCTACAGACTGAAGTTGTTTCTTGTGTGTCCTTGTGTTTGGTCCTCCGTCACACAACAGAGAGACAAGGAGAGAGAACTGGCAAAAAAACAAAAGAGACCTTTACTGGGGACGTGGGACTGCTGCCGAAGAGAGGCAGGCACCCTCTGAAGAGAACATGCTAAAACAGCGGGCCATAGATGAAATTGACAGGGGTAAGGTTAAAGGGGCGGGTGGTATTAGGTGTTGACAGCTGATTAGGAGAGCACTGGGGTGCCCAAAAAGCAGGAGGTTCAAATTTCTGGTTTTGCCAGAACGTGGAAGTCAGTGCTGACAGGAGGGGCTGTGCAGCACCATGTTGACTAGCAGTTGGGAAAAAACCATCACTTGCTCTGCAAAATTCTGTGTGTAGTCATTTCCAGTTTTGATCCTCTACTTTACTGTGTGGGAAATAAATACACACAGACTTTTGTTCTCACAAAAACCTTTTTGTTCTCACAAAAACCTACATGCTGGACATACTCAGGTTTTTAGGGGTAGAAATGTTTTATAACAATGTGTTAAACCATGGAATGAGAATACTTGCAAAACTGAACATGTCAGAACATAGCCAGTGTTATATAACTCTAAAATGCATTTTCTTTTTGCACTGATCTTGAGCTGCTAATTTGGGTTTCCTGGCTGTTGTGTAATTATGTGTACCTCAAGTAATAGAGAGCACAGAACATTGTGAATTTCAGCTTGTGTGACTGATACACAGACAATATTGCTACACAGTCAATGTCCTGTGGCTGTAACTCTTGATCATGGGCCTGTTGGGTAATAATTGCCAATCTTGCACTCTGGAAAGCAGACAGCCTGATGTTTCTTCCATGAGCTTGGTGCTTTTCAAACCATTAAAAGAAACTGAACATTTACCCTCTAGTGCTATTGATTACCAGGGTCTCTGATGGCATCAATGCAGACAGCTTATTGAGAAAGGCTGAGGAGCAGATCTGCCCTACAGGACGTGGCCCCTGGGAGGTTGCTATCAGGGGTACTAGATACAATCATGGTGGCTGAGGGAGGATATAATGATACTCAAGTGTAATTTCTGTCTTGTGTTTTTCCAACAAGAACCCAGCGGGCATTGGTGGCATAACTCTCCCAGGACATTGAGCAGGCACTGGTGACAGGAGCCAGGGGCATCAGAGTGTCCACGTGGGTCAGTAATGAGATCAGGTTGAAAACACACATATGTACCTGGCTGATGCTGCAAGTCACCATTTTATTAAGCAGAAAGCTTTGCATAGATGTCTAATATGGTCCCTTTGATTGTTAACTTCCTTTTCCTGCAGTTTCCTGCCTCAGTGTGTACTTCAGATAATGAAGCCTGCCTTCACCACAGGAGTACGAGTGTGCACAAGGATGGAGACGTGGTGATTGGAGGCTTTTTCTCACTTTATTTCTATATGTACTACACTGGTATCTTTGCGATGACGCCCATGAAAGAATTCTATATCACACCGTAAGTGCTTCTTCATGTATTTTTTCTGAGTATCAAGATGGATACTGGCTGGGCATCTATGGATAGATCATCAGTTTTCTCTGTAATGCTATCCTGTCCTGCCCACCCCCATGTACACAACAGGACTCTAATCCTTACTCTATGCTCTTTATCTCCTGAGTGTGAGAAGTATTCTGTTTTTTCTTTCCTGAGCTTCTTGCATTCAGTACTGGAACCTGAGACAGACACCACTCTGGACCTCATCCCATGGTCAGTACACTTCCTCCTACATAGAAGCCACTGCATGGCATTAAGTGATGTTCTGTAGCAAATCAATCCCAGCCCATGCAATGGACTGAAGTGGCACTGAGTGACTGTGGCCAAACATCCCCTTATACAATTGAGGGTCTGTTAATGTTTCTTTATTATGTATACACTTTCCTTTATTAGTTCTGATTATCCTGTGATATTTCTATGCCTCCTTCTTGAAGACAACTCCTAGTGCAGATATTCAGTTAGTGTTTCAACGACGCTCTATGTCGATATCTCATGCCAGAGAAGGACCCTGACTTCTGGAGCTGCAGGCAAAGTCAGGAATAAGGGATAAGTCAGCTGGAAGGTTTATCAACCACCATTGTGAGTCTTTCTCACCTGAATACAGGTATATTTTATGTTTTTATCTACCACCATATCAATTCTGTTTTCATCTCCAAATGTATGGTTAGGCAGTGAACATTTCAAAGTGTCAGAGAATTCTAGCAAACAACTTGTGCTTTCATGACAAAAATAGATGCCACAGAAGGAGCGACTGCATGTGTCTTTTGTAAGATGCTGGACTTAGAGTGGCAGCTGCCCATATTTGAGAGCAGGGCTGACAGTGTAAGGGATTTGAGCTTCATTCTCCTGTAGGTGGAGCCCTACCTATCCCATACTCCTTGTGGTATCTAAGTGTTTTTTATATTTGCATTCCTAGCCACTTTCCCTATGGTTACCTAGTTTCAGAGGTGGACTGCTGTTTTTTCATTATGCTAGCAGCAAACTCCTGGCCTCCAGGATTCCCTCTGCTTCAGCCTCTTGAGCACCTTGCATTACAGGCATTTGTCACTACACCCTGCATGTATGTTCTTTATTCCATAATTTTCCAACAAGTATTAGATACATTATCAGTGTGTTTTATATATCAGCTTTGATTATCTTAGCTGATGCTATTTTTTTTCTGTAATAATGACAGATGAGAAGAATTTTTGAGTGGTTGACACAGACAGTCACGCTCTGAATGTCCTGAAACCTATGAAAGAAGTACTCATAGAACTTATTGAAAATCAGATTTTTATTTGATCAGGACACAACCTTCAGTGTATAAACTTTACACTTTTGTTTGCTTTGGAGAATCAGAATCTGCATTTTGGATGGGATAGTAGGAGGTTATAGCCATTGAAAAGGATGGAGGACATTGTGGGGGGGGACCACAGTGGATAACGTGGTAGTATAGCTATTCCCACCTGACAGGACTCTAACCAAAGCCTGCCCAGCATCATCACACCTCACCTGAGTAGATGTGAAAATGAGAAACTGGTCAGACATGGAGACTAATAAGACTTTAAAAATAATTCAAGGATGATGGAGGCAAGTTCTGTTTTTCTTCCTAGAAGGGATGGAAGGCCACCTACTCTTCCTTTTACCTCTGTTGTGCCCCACCAGCCCAGGGAACCTGGCTGCTTTTGCAGTTGGCCTTGTCCTAGACACAGGCACTCTGATCCCTCTGTATGTTTAAGAGGAACACACTTGCACTTCCAAAAGGTTTCCATGCCCAGGCAGGCTCATGCATTCACTAGGAACAAGATTTGAGGGCCTCATTAGAGAACTTTCATTATTTTTACAATCACAAGTATAAAGAACTTTGGGGGATAAAAATATACAGATAACTATAGATATATAGATATAGATATAGATATAGATATAGATATAGATATAGATATAGATATAGATATAGATATAGATGATATAGATATAGATAGATATAGACATAGATATATTCAATCATTGCATAAAGTGCTTTTCTTACTTTAAAAAATTAAAGTGTTTTGTTTGGATCTGATACCAGGTTTTTCTTTTGTTTCTTGTGTGAACAATCTTTTCTTCATGGGATGTCACTGCCTGACCTCCCTTCAATTCCTTTTGCTCTATCATTTCCTGAATATTTATTCCTAGGCTTAGAGTCTCCATACAGTGCTAAGTAACCCCAATGCCAATGCAGAGGTGCTGCATTGGTCACTTATTCACCGAAAATGCTCTTGAAGTACTGCTTCTCTAGAAAGCTTCATTCCAAAATAATTTAAAAATTCACACTTTATCAACAGCATGTTTAAAGTGTTCTGCACAAACGGGTCTTTCAGGAGCTGATGCATAGAGTGATTGTCTGCTATGAATCACCTGGAAGAGGCGTGAAGTATTCCTGCCCTTTGCCCATCTTTACTGTGACTCTTACCTATATTGTTGAAGCAAAATCCAAGTTTTGCATTGAAAGAGTTTCAGTTTTGTATTTACTTTTATTTTTAAATAGTTAATAAATATGAATTGTATATGATTATGGATGCAAAGTTGCATGCTGATACACACAGTATCAAGTGGTTAAATCAAACAGAATGATGAAACCATCACCCATGGTACCTCTCCACATGGTACCTCTCCACATATTTGAGCTTCACTGAGTTAATAATATTAAAGAAGTACCTTTCTCCTAAAACAATTCATTCAACAAGTTATAGATGCTTGTTAGCATTAAAAGTTGTATGTACATCAATAAACATTTTGTTTTGCTCTTTGCAAAAAAAGTTAAGATATTTTTTAAAATATCAGTTTTTTAATGACCTACTTAGTGCAATTCTATACCCAATTATATTTTATTCATAACAAGCTCATGTGAATTTTACAGAACTCTCTCTTTGTCTTAGTGTTTTGTATACAAGTTTTATAAATAAACTCCTTGTATAGGAAATTTTCTTTTGTGCAGTAGTGTAGGTTGAAACCTTGCTCTTCAAGCGAAGCTCCAGCCCTAGGTCATTGTTACTATTTTGAGGTAGGTGCCTGGTAAGTTAGAAGCTTCATAGGCTGGGCCTCTACCAGAGTACCCAGTGTCCCTATGAGCTGGGATCACAGGTGCATAATACACACCTGGCCTCTACATCTGCTTCACAAGCAACCAATTTGTCCAAAAACTGAGGCTTAGTATAGAGTAGAAATTTTATTCAAGCTGTATAGAAATTCCACAGAAAAGGATCAACAATTTCAACAATTTCCTCTTTTCTTTTATTGTGGTCTCTTCAGGTTATTATGTTTAATTTTAAATATTAAAATGTATCATTTATTAAAATCCATGTGATAAACTTTAAATTCTGTTCAAGAATTTCACTCTTATTTCATTTTGTTATTGTTTTTCCTAAAATTGTTGTACTTTATCACTCTTTTCTGAATAACACCTATTTTATTGATCTTAAAGTAGAAAGAGCCACAGAATACTTTGAACTGATCTTCTTAGTTCCTAATTCCAATTTACTTTATATTATACTTTAACATTATCTTCTGCTTCTTTTGATGTGCAAATTTCTTCATGTGCTCATGTGCTTCCTTCTTATTGATTTGTCACTAAGCAAATGCTTACACACTTCCCTCAAGGCAGGCTTTTTCTTTCTTATTCTCCCTTCCTATCCAGATCTCTGGGGATCCTTGCTACTATTTGCTACTCAATAGTCCTAATTTCTGTGTGACTTAATGGTAATCTATTATAGTAACTATTGATTTTTAGATTGTCTGACTTGTTCAATGTATTTTAGAATTTAATGGAGAGTATGAGCGCGTGTGTGTGTGTGTGTGTGAGCACACATGCTATTTAACAAAGAGTACTTTAAGCTTTCCTAAACATCCAATGACCTATTATATTGGAAAGTCCACTGCTGACCAAAACCTATTTCTTGTGTGTGTTTCTTTAATTGTTTGTTTATAAAAATGTCCTTGATTATTGTAGATGAAATCTAACATATTAATTGATTGGCTCAGTTGTCAAGCTATGATGTTTGGATTTATAAATTATGTTTGTGATCCATACATGTAAAATTAATCCAAGTGAACATTACACACAATTTCTATATACATATTTAAGGAAGGATAACAGTAATTCATACTACTATCACAATGCAGTTTTGGTAAGATCACAACAACAAAATTACACTTTAAAAATGATGCCATACTGCTGTGTTATATTTTTATGACTGATAGGCTGTAGCCACTATATTGCTTTTTGACCAAAGTTTTTACCATGAAAAGCCTAGGTCTCCCTTAATTTTTAAAAATTTTAATGGAACAGCCATTACAAAACCACAATCTAAAGTTGTATCCTGGATATATCAAAGAGTTAAATGATAATGTAAATATGTTTCCCCATCTTTCCTTTTTCAGCAAATGCAGGTAATCTGGAAATAATTTACATTGTTTGGTAATGACAATTTTACATTTACAGCTTTCATTTCACCTAATTTGTCTTTAGCATATTTTGAAGGGAACATTATCAGTGTTTTGAGACAATAGTTTTATTTTTCAATTTTCATCTATTTTGATGTGAAATAGTAGAATCACATGAAAATTAGTATGAAGAGTCCTCAAAATCTGAAATGAGAATGTATATTCTGAGCTTCTGATAGAGACCAATGCAGAGTATTTTTGCTTCTCTCAAATGTTCTTCTAGGAAACTTAGGGCACTGAGCAAACCAGCAACCAGCCTGCCTTGGTAAGTGGCTGCGGTCTGGCAAGCCATGGCCACCCCAGGGCAAGAAGCAAGAAGCAAGAAGCAACAGCATTTCCTGACATCTGGACCATGTTGGAACTTAGGGTGCTGAGCAAACCAGCAACCAGCCTGCCTTAGTAAGTGGCTGTGGTCTGGCAAGCCGCAGCTACCCCAGGGCAAGAAGCAAGAAGCAACAGCGTTTCCTGACATCCATGCCATGTTGGAACGTAGGGCACTGAGCAACCCAGCAAGCAGCCTGCCCTGGTAAGTGGCTGTGGTCTGGCAAGCCGCAGCCACCCAGGGCAAGGAACAAGAAGCAAGAAATGTTCTTCTAAATTTTCATGATTTGTTTTCATTTAGTGGTCTGAAGTTAGTAGTATTCTCCTGTAATTTGCTGGACCCAGATACATAACATAGATGGACAGAGGATTAAGTAACCTAATTTCCCACTTCTTTCAAATTTCCAACTTAAGAGAACATCACTATTGGGAACATCAGTATAACAATATTAAGCATTAAGTGATGTGTTAATACATGTAGCTATCTTAGGTATTGATGCCAAAGATGAGTTACAAAACTCACATGCCTTTAAATTTTTTTGTTTTAAATTTCCTCCACATATGTTGAGGTGTAACAGGCCTGTGTGAAGCCAAAATTAATTCACATGCATCAATAATAAATTCTAAGACTTCATGGGGCCTGTTCTTCCAATGATGAATTAAATATTCTCTTTATCCTTACATATCATTTAACTTTTCTCCACCCACTGCATAAAAATGGATCAATGGTTTGTCTACATCAACAATCATTTACTTTTAGTAGTTACACAGGCTGAGAAAAATCAAGAGAGAATCTGCTGCCTGGTTTTTGAATGACAGTTCTGGCTGTGGTACTCACATTGCTGAATTCTTACAGAACTCTTCCTTCATATTTCTAAGGCTATGAAAAGCCTTCATGAGAGACTCACGTTCATAATGCCTCTCATTCTAATGCCACTAAACACTGAGCTTCCAATATGATCACATTCATGCTTAGGTTCTCATTTTATGAGTGTGTGGAAAGAACACAAGTATTCAGGTCATAAATGATATTGGATTAGATGGAAGATAATAATTGATTTTTTTCCCTATGGACCTCTATGCTCCCTCTGCAGGCTGACACCCCGAAACTACCAGAACTACTTGGCATTCACATTTGCCATAGAAGAGATCAACAGGAATCCTCACCTTTTACCCAACATTTCTCTGGGCTATGAGTTCCATAATTTCATTTACAGTAATTGGAGGATACTAGAGAATTCCTTCATGTTGCTCACAGGACAACATGAGATCCCTAACTACACATGTAGAAAAGAAAGCAAGTGTGCAGCAGTACTGACAGAAACACCATGGGGAACCTCAGCTGAGATTGGACCACTGCTGGAACTCTACAAATTTCCACAGGTGAGGGTTGGTGGGGCAGGAAATGATGGAAGCAAATCCATGGTGCTTAAACTACTAGGATCATAAAGAAATAAAAACAAGATGAAATTAGCATCATTCAAAATGTATTATGCACTAGATACTGCACGTAGATTCTGTAGAGTTATACATAATTCATTTTTCTGCATTAGCGGAAGAAGGCAAGGATATGTCCTGCTGTCTGAGTTCATTAGTTTACATCTTATAAAAGTATTTAAGGAGGGAAATTGACAGAAAGAAAGGTCAGTATAGAATATTTGTTCCTTGTAAAATTACTAATTCTTACTAAGTACATCTGTGGTCAGCTACTCTGTTTTCCATCAGTGTTCTTCAGTATTGTCTTCCAATTGTCCTTCCCTTTAAGGTTACCTTTGGTGCCTTTGATCCTGCACTAACTGACAGTGTCAAGTATTCTTCTCTGCATCAGGTGGCCCCAAAGGACACATACTTGGCCTTAGGCATGGTGTCCTTGTTTCTTCATTTCCACTGGACCTGGGTGGGTCTTCTCATCACAGAAAGCCATAAGGGTCTTCAGTTTCTCTCAGACATGAGAGCTGAGATGGACAGGAACAGGGTCTGTGTAGCCTTTGTGAAAATGGTCCCAAATGTGGCTGTGTCATATGTGTCAGCCTTGAAGAATCACAATATCCTGACCACAGAAACATCATCAGTCAATGTGGTAGTTATTTACTATGATAGTGATAGTCCAAATGATGTGAGCTACAGCATAGTGCAACACTCAATGACATGGAAAGTCTGGGTGACAAACTCCCAATGGCAAGCCGACCTGGATGGGAGAAATTTCATACTTGATCCATTCCACGGGATTCTTGTTTTTTCACACCACCATGAAGAGATTTCAGGTTTCAAAAATTTTATCCAGGAAGCTACCCCTTTCAAATATCCAGAAGATACTTACCTGTTTAAGTATTGGCACAAGAATTTTCATTGCTCCTTCTCTGAGTATGACTGTGCATTGGAGAACTGTACACCCAATGCCTCTCTGTCTTGGTTGCCTCTGAATCGTTTTGACACAGCCATGAGTGACAGGAGCTACAATATATACAATGGAGTGTACGCTGTGGCCCATGCCCTCCATGTGATGCTTTTCAAGGAAGTACAAAGGCCACCAATGAGAAATAGACAAGTGATGATGTTTCCCTACTGTCAGGTAATGTGTCTTCCTTTGGCTGGCTTGCAGTGTCATCAAAGTGTGTCTCTCAATTTATACTGTTTGTTTCTTCCAAGAATATTGGAACTATTTCTACAAAATACAAGACACTGTGTGTAATACTTATTGTTAAGGAGGTAAGTATTGAGCTGAGTTGAAATGATCCTCAAGCAAAAGCCACTGGCAAAGGGAGATGAAGCAAAAGGACAGCTCACGAGGTCTGTTGGTAGGATGTCAATTCCTTGCCCACCTAAACAGAGCCTATGAGATTCTTAAAACATAGCATGAAAACTTGAGGTCATTTATGAAACTAAATGGAATTAAAACATACAGTGCATACATTATAAGAATATTCCACTTAATTTTGCAAACTCTTCAGATATTGATGCACTCATTTTGTTGGTAGATGCTATAAGAAAATCAGACAAACAATGAAAGTTGTGGGTGTTATAAATTTGATTCCCCATTAGATGGTTTTGCTGGACACAAATGTGCATTTTATTTAAATGAGCTTCCATAGAATATTTTTCACAGAGACTGACTGACATTTCTGGAACATGGTAACATTTTAGTCTTTAGATATTTGTGTGCTCTAATTCAGTAGGTACCAGTGTTCAAGTTGCTTATGTTAAAAAAAAAACTTAAAGGCAAATTAGGGACTTTCTGATACTCATATTTTCTGTCTTTATCCTGAGCCCTGTTCACACAGGATGTTGTGTCTCTTTTAGCTGCATCCTTTTCTGAGGAACATCCATTTTACCAATCTTACCAGAGACCAACTGAATATGAATGATGGAAGAAAACTGGACTCAGAGTATGATATTCTCAATTTTTGGAATTTTCCAGAAGGCCTTAGGCATGTGGTTAAACTAGGAACATTTTCTCTGTATGCTCCACATGACCAAAAACTGACTCTATCTGAGGATATGATAGAGTGGGCCATAGCTGTTACAGAGGTGTGTTGAACCTAGTCACGACCCAATTCCTTAACTACAAATAAGCTATGTATTTTCATAGGACTTGTGCCCCAGATTGTGCTCATGAAATTGTCAAATTTTGCTCATATGGAAATTGAATAACTTGATTTTCAATTTGAAACTAAAATCTCCTTTACCACCTTTCTGATCAGTGAGAAATACATGCATTTACTAAACTATATTTTTGTAGGTATATGTTTGAAATTATGAAATAACTTTGGAATTCATTTAAGTTCTTTTTATATACATATGAAAATTAAATTTATACATTCAACTCTGTAAAAGTAAACCACCATATATTCATTTTTATTTTATTTTAAAGATAATAAAACAAAAGAGGGCAGAACAAAGCATATCAGAACAGAACAACATAAGCAACACAGCACTTTACAATAAGACAACCGGACATTAACAGTAGCTATCAAAATATCTCTTTTTCTGCTATAGTTGAGCATAGTTTCAAATACAATAATATCAAACATACCAAAATAGTATAAAACCACTCAAAAGAAGGAAAGAATTACAGGACATTCTGAACCAAATAACAGAAAATGATCAGTGGCTACCATAATATCTCATTTTCAATATAAAAATTTTGTTTATACTATCACATATATTAAAATCCCAATAAGACACAACATGATAGAACTGATAGTAATAGCAGAGTAGAAGCATGGTAGGACTTCTAAGCAAGATGATATTAAATCGGCAATGGCTGCCATAATGTTTGTTTTCTTCAAAACAGCTGTTCATACCATCACACATAATAAAGTCAAACAAAACAGTAAACCATTCCAACTGATAAATGAAAACATTGAAAGGCTTCAAAGCAAAGAAATGGGAAATCATGATTGCCATAAAATCTTATATACTCTTACCAACTATCATACTAGGGGGACTATACGGTATTTACACATGTGAGTTTGGTTTACTTCACTTATGAGTATGGTCTCAAGTTGTGTCCATTTATTTATAAATATCTCAATGTGATCATTCTTTATAGCTGAGTAGTACTCCATTGTATAAAAATACCACAACTTTTGTATCCATTCCTCAGCTGATGGACACTTAGGTTGTTTCCAATATCTGGCTATTACAAATTCTGCTGCTATAAACATGGGTGCACATATATCACTGTGCTACAATGTATTCAGTACTTCTAGGAATAGACCTAGAAGTGGAAAACCTGGGTCAAATGGGACCTCCAGACCCAGCTTTTTGAGGAATCTCCAGACTGACCTCCACAGTGGTTGCACCAGTCTGCACTGCCACCAACAGTGCAGAAGAGTTCCTTTTTCCCCACAGCCTCTCCAGCATTTGTTGTTGGTATTTTTTTTTATACTTGACATTATTTCTGGGGTGAGATGGAATGTCAGTAACCACCATATATTCTTTCTTAGACTCCACGTTCAGTGTGTAGTGAAAGTTGCAGTCCTGGATTTAGAAAAAGCCCTCAGGAGGGAAAGGCTGCCTGCTGTTTTGATTGCACCCCTTGTGCAGACAATGAGATCTCCAATGACACAGGTAGGAGCACATCCTGTGGACACATTCTCACTCAATTTTTTTTTATTTAAAAGAGAATTTAAAAAA
>PVJX010047249.1:0-11960 GCA_004027295.1 Dolichotis patagonum
AATTCTTTCACTGTATGCATGGCTTTATACTATTGTGTTATGTTTGATATTATTGTATTTGAAACTATGCTCAACTATAGCAGAGTAAGAGATATGGTGTTAGCTACTATTGATGTCCAGTTGACTTAATGTAAAGTACTGTGTTGCCTATTTTGTCCTGTTCTGATATGCTTTGTACTGCCCCCTTTTGTTTTATTCTCTTTCAAATTAAAAAAAATATCAGACTAACACAGATACCATGAGCAAATTTCTTTCAGTGATGATTCATTAGTATGTGCTTGCCTGATGAAGAACAAGAAACTTTCACATAAGAAGTAGCCATGTTATGGCTGAGAATATAGCTGACTGGTAGAGTGCTCACCTAGCATGTGTGAGCTCTTGGGTTCTGTCCCTAGGAAGAAGGAGGAGGAGGAGGAGGGAGCAAAAGGGGTAGTATTAGTGTGCAAAAGGACACTGTGCATCACTGTGTACTCTGGAGTGAGAAGGGCATGCACAATCAGGCAGGATGGTGTTCAAAATTATTAGCAATGGCACAATAACCAGCCAGCCAGGAGGACACAGACTACAGCCATTTCCAATGGCTCCTCATTATCCATCATTCATACCCCCATGACCCAATTGTCTTCCACATACATAAGTTAAAAGCATCCTGCCACAGTGATATGTGCACACCCATGTGTATAGCAGCACAGTTTGTAACAGCTAAATCTTGGGAAAAACCCAAATACCCATCAACTGCTGAAAAACTAAATTTTTTTATATGTACATTGGAGTACTACTCAGCCATAAAGATACACTTGAGACATTTAAAGCTAAATGGATAGACCTCGAGACCATACTCTTAAGTGAAGTAAGTTGAACACACATGTGCAAATATCGCATTGTCTCTCTGTTGTGAGAAACTGAAAGGGTAAATAAGAACCAAAATGTATACTAGATGTTGCAAAACAAGAATAAATTATTCTGAAGGAAAGGGGAACTAGGGAGTGGGGAGGGGGAAAGTAAGGAAGGGAAAAGAAAAACAGGAGAAAAGAAAGATAACATGGAGACAAAAGTTTATAAATAAGGAGGGGAAAGAGGGGTTGAAGGAAGAGGAGAGGAATGGGGAAAAAAGAAGAATCAAGATGTATTATGGAAGCTTGATATTGTAGTGCATGCCTATAATCCTAGCACTTGGGAGGCTGAGGCAGGATTGCCTTGAGATTGAGTCCAGCCTTGGCTACACAAGCAAATTCAAGGCCAGCCTGCACTACATAGTAAGACCATGTCTCAAAAAACAAACAATATCTATATAATGTATATGTAATAAAAATTCCCTATAATGAATGTGATCATTACTTACATATAAAGTATAAGAATCATAATAAAAAATAATAAATAATTTTTGGAGGATATTTTAGATCTAAACCAAAACAGCTAGGCAACATTGTTTCTCACTCACTACTAGCTCACTTTCTTGTGTAACTATAAGCAACTATTAAGAATCTCTGTGACTATCAGTTTTTGACTCATATTTCTACCTGTCTGTCTGTATACTTGTATGTATCATATACACACATATACACATACTATGTTCAACACATAAAAGAAACTCATTCTCCTCTACTATTCAAGTTAACTACTTATCAAAAAATTTTAGATTTCATTGAGTTTGAGAACCCATCAAAATGACTTTGGTAGCCCTTGCTCATACGATCTGCATGCAAGATTCCCCATCATATAATTCTTAGTCACATTTTCACCATTTTATCTTTATGTCACATGTTATGTTCTTGCCATAGCAAACCACTGAGGGCCTTGAGTTACTTCTCTTATTGTTAATGCCTGCAATTCCCCTCTGCTTTCGTTCCTTGAGAGATAAGTTTCAGGGTTCAATTCAGATTGTTAACACTTCTAGAAAGGCTGTTATCCCCTAAGTACAGCATTGTAGAAAACAATGCAGACTCCAGTTTGCCTTTGCAGAAAACAAAACTTTCTTCTTGCAAATTCATTTTTTGATATCTCTACTTTTGTTCTTCCAAAGTCTTAGTATCACACTGAGTTAACAGCTCTAACAACCTTATTAACAACTTTCTTGTTCTGTGTTCCTCCATTTGTCTATTCCTTCCTCCATCTGGTTCAATCTAGTGGAGACTGCAATCATCGGAGGCCGGTACTGAGGTGACGGCCATTATCCTAACAAGTGAAAAGATTGGTCAGCACCATGGACAGAGACACCCACATCTGGCCAGGTTCACTTCCCTGCCCTCTCCACTCCATCCATTCTTTAGTCATGCCCCCTTAGGTTAAGCTCTCTTAACTGCCAAGTCTAACTCTATCATAGTCTTCACCTTATGTCAAAATTACTTTTTAAAATCCTGTATCCCCTACCATATCTGCTTTCTCTCAGTTCAATTGCTGTGCTCAATAATTATACATGAATTAATAAATAAATACATGATACAATAAATCAACAAATGGGTTTTAGAAAAACAGTGAAGTCCAAGGAGACCATTAAGTAAAACAAACATACAAGGAACCAGAATTACTGTATTTGTTGCTATGCCTTCAAACATAAATTCTCAGACTCGGCTGTACATCAGCATGGCATGTAGAAATGATTAAAAATGCAAACTGTAAGGTGTTATCCCAGAAATGTAAAGTAAAAAACCTGAAAATGGGGAGTGGTACATTTCTGAGGTGGAGAAAAACTTACACAGGTGATTTCCAAAAGCATTAAATAGTTCTTTTACTGATAGCTCTAAGTGTTGCTGTATCCCTAGAAAAGAAGTTAAACATCTGGAAGTGGGAAAGAACTCCAGATGTTTTTGCTCATGTAAGCAACAGGACTCAATATTTTCATCTGGGTGAAATGCAAATCAGGAAGAATTACATCTTTATTCGGACCTCTGTTGGCCTCCCATTCATAGTATAATAGTGCAATTATAGTTGTTCTTTCAGGTTTTCCTTTCAAGGGTGGAGTTCTCAGGACTATTTTATCAGCCCAGGATGGGTTCACTCTGCTTCAATTATGGAAGAAAAGAATGCCAACTGTAACAATGTGGACATGAGGATCTGTTTCCCCTTTGACTTTTCTTTCTCTTAGTGAGCTTCACCTTTCAGGTTATCTTTTCAGTGCAAAGAGCAGAAATTCCTCATCAAGATGTGAGTGCTGAGCATACTACATGAAAGCTTGAAAGCTTTCAAGTTTATAAGTAACTTAAACTAAGTATGTGTTAAGGTTATTTGGGTTGTCTTTTAATTTTTGTTCAGAAGCATTATTTAATTTTTAAGCATCTATGTAGAGAATTTTCTGCCAATTCAATGATATGGAAACATTTATCAATTAGGCTTCATTATTCAATTCAATCTTTAAAAATCTCCTAAGTCTCTCATATCTGGCATTAAAGCACAAGACCAGTCCTACTGTCCAGGAGTTTATGCTTAGTTGAGGGACAAAGATTTAGCCTCAAATAATATGAATGCAGACTCTGTTTATACTCTATCACCTCTTTGCCAAAACCAGAAGCTTCTTATTTTTATAACATAACTGTCCCTGTCTAAAAATAACTCACATAAGACAATGAGGCAGCCTAACATTTTCACTGAATTCTAAAACTTCTTGATATATTAGCTATAATGTTACCCAAAACTTGTGCTTTCATATTTCCTAACTTCTTATTAATATACCATGAAAGTTTTCCACTGCTGGTAAACATTCAAATTCTAAAAATGATAATCAGTTTGAAAAAATAACATTAGTTAGTACACTAAAACTTTCAGGGTATTTGACATCATTTTGGTAAAGAAGGGAACCCAAGTAAATACCCTGGGGGTGGCTCCTCCTATCACCTTCTCCTGTCTGCAACCAAGGTGAACCATGCCAGAAGGCCCAAAGAATGGCCCCTCTCCTCACCACTGCCACAACTGAGGTGAACTTCTCAGGAAGGCCCAGAGCCAGAGGGAACACCAGCTACACAGCAGGGTCCCAACTAAGGCACACAGAATAGTGCTGTGAAAAGTCCAAAGTAATAATAACAGTATGAGCCAACAAGTAACTGAGGCCTCTGTGGGACCAGCAACCAGCTCAAGAAGAAGCCAGCCCTTTTCTCTCAATTTCTCCCCTCTTCTTTGACTTTTATTGTTCTTTTTTTGTTCTTCCTGTTTTCTTTCTTTCTTTTTTCTTTTCTTCTTTCTTTCTTTTTTCTCTCTTTTCTAACCATCTAGGGAGAACCCCAGCCACAGAAAACTAATTCCATCCCCCAACCCAGAGACCAAGTTCAGATAATCCCTCTGTTGTAGTTAGAGGTTTCAAGGAGAACAATTACATGTAGGACACATAATTCACAGTATTATTCATAATGGTCACTCAAGGAGTCAAATACAAAGAAAATGCAGGAAATCTACCTACACACTAAAGACTTAAGGAAATCCAGCTGAGGGCCTGGATCCCATAGCAATGTCCTTGCATGAGTCCAGCTAAAGACCTAGAGCCTCCCATGAGTCCAACTAGAAGCCTAAAGCCCATGACAAGAACTCATGCAAGTCTGCTTCATAGATCTGTGCTGGGAAGGCCCAAAGGTCAGTGGTGGAAGCTGGAGTCTGTGCCACTAGGGTGAAGGATCCATGACAGTGGGTTGAGGGTTCTACACTGCAACCAAGAGGCAATTCTCAAAATAAGGACCAGGGCTCCCCCTAAAAAGTACCACAACCATCCTCAGCAACAATGGGGTCCCAAGCTCCTCTAACAGCGAGAACAACTGAGTACATATCAGGAAGTCAGCATGACAAGCTTCTCCTGGAGATTAAACAGCACACATCTTTCCCTCTGGAGCCAGGAAGCAGTGCTCAAGATAAGGATCAAAGGGAACTGTGGTCATTCTCAGTGACAAGGTCCCAAGCTCCCAAGGTCCCAAGCTGATAACAGCTGAGTTCCTATCAGGGGGGCAGCATGATAAGCTCCTCCAGGAGAACCAACAGATCCAAACAACAGCAACACTTAGGAGAACCCACAGTGCTATTCTTCCTCTCTAGGTCTCCTTTTTATTCTCACAACAGTCCTTAGGTGGGCCATCCACTCTCAGCACCATGCTTACTCAGGTCAGCTGTTGTTTAAGTTGACCACCAGTTGCCAGTCTACTACACCCTCAAATACTCCTTCATTCTCTCTTTTCTACCCCCTTCTATAGTTTCCCAAACCTTGCACAATCATCCTTTGCCCACAAGCCTTGCTTCTACTTACTTTCCAGCTATATTTATTTAATATAATATCCTCCCTAAATTACCCTACCACAGGATAATACTACTCTACCAAGGGAAAACACATTGAATACAAACTCCTAATTTATGATCAGTTCTGTTACATAACTGTAGACTCTGCTTCTATGGTTTAAAGTATAAAATCAATAGTTACCACAGATGTCAGTTTCTAAATTGTGCTTGATGCTATTGTTATTGCCAATTTTACTACTTTAGCTAGGATGTCTTATCTGTTGTAATCAACTGTTCTCCCTTCTGCAACAATACAGGGAAGCTCTGAGTTAATAACTTCACCATAGCCCTACACCAAAGGACAGGGGACTGAGGAAAACAGATGCTGACATCCCACTCTTAATTAATTGGGAAGGTATAATCTTCTGACAGACACAACCAAGAATCTCCTACATGCAAAAGATATCCCTAAGGAACAGACCTTTCCTAGAGAGGCCTTGATACTAGTGATATAACTACCTACTACAAAAACTCACAAGAATCATCACAGAAAAATAAATAAAAAGTTTTTAAATAGAAAATGAAAAGATGAAAAAGTAAAATACAATCTAAGGCTTCCAGTCCACCCAGAACAAGACCAGGAGACACTGACAGAAAAAAATGAAAAACATACACCTAAAATTTCTGAAATGAGATCAACCAAAGAAACAAATCCAAGAGGTTATAGAGGAAATAAGATGAGAAGTAATCTCTCAGGTTAAAAAAAATAAATGCTACATTTACAAAAGAATTGCTCAGCAATTCTAGACTACAGATAGGTTTTTAAAAAGTATGATAATAGGAAGACAATAGAAACTTTGAATGAACAATATAGGAAAGAATTAGAATGCATGAAATGGATTCAAACAGATATCCAAGAAATTAAAAATTCCAATGAAAGTTGGCAAAACCACTTGAATAAAACTGAAGAAAGAGTTTCAGACCATTAATACAGGATCATGACTAGGAACCATGAAAGGAAAGATCTCTTCAAAATGACAAAAGATCAGAAAATAACAACTTAAAAGTTGGAAGATGATACAAATAAAAATAATGTAAAAATAATTTGTATCCATGAAAAAGCAGAAGTCAATAAACGATATTAAAAACTATTTGCAGAAGTAATAGCAGAAAATTCCCCAAGCATAGGACAGAATCTGACATACAGATAAGGGAGGCACATACAAATCCAATTAGCCATAACCAAAATAAATCTACATCCAGGCATATAATAATCAAGATCCTGGGACCAGGGATATAGCTCAGTGGCATAAGCGCCTGCCTGGCAAGTGCAAGGTTGCAATTTCAATTCCGGGCACTTTCCCCCAAATAATCAAGATACCAGACATTCAGCACAAGAACAGAATATTAAAAGCTATTAAAGAAAAGAAACAGATCATCTATGAAGAAAAACCCTTAAGAATCATGGCAGACTTCTCAACACAAACCCTCAAGTAAATAAGAGCTTGGAGTGAAGTATTTTAAGTCCTGAGACAAAACAACTTCCAACCCATATTGATGTGGTCTATAAAACTTTCAAAATTCATGGAAAAATAAGATACTTATCTTTCAAAATTAATGGAAAAATAAGATACTTCCACAACAAAGAACAATTGAAAAATCAGGACAATCAAACCAGTACCACAAATAGTACTGAATGATATCCTATAAAGAGACAAAAATCACCATGACTTCAAAAACAACAGAAACAAACCACCAAGCACAGCAAGCAGTTAATCAAAGAGAAAAGTAAGGAACCAACAGCAGGAAAAAAACATGATAAAGACAACCCAATACATATCAGTTATAACCATCAATGTAAATGGCCTCAATTTACTAATCAAAAGAAACAAACTGGCAGAATGGCAAGAAACAAGATCCAACAACATGCTGTATATAAGAAATACATTTGCCTTAGAAAGAAACTCACAGACTAAAAGTGAAAGGATGGAAAATGATATTCCTTGCATAGGAACCCAGAACAAAGCAGAAGTAGCTATTCTGTTTGCAGACAATGTGCATCTCAAACCAAAAATGATCAAAAGATATTTTTAAAAGGTCACCAAATAATTTTTAGGGTAAAAATTCAAGAGAGAGATAGCAATCATAATTATGTAAGCATCAAATATAGGAGCACCCAACAATATAAGGTGAATATTAGTAGACATGAAAAATCAAATAAGCAGTCACACAATTATAACAGATTGTCACAAAGAGACTGATAAACTGGACCAAGAAATCAGCAAAGAAATAACAGAACTGAACCAAACCTGTAAACAAATGGACTTACTAGACATTTACAGAGTATTCTACCCAACAATATCAGAATACACATTCTTCTCAGCTACACATGGGGTGTTCTCTAAAACAGACCATATACTAACTCATAAAGCATGCTTAAGTAAATGTAAAGGAATTGAAATTATTCCATGTATATTATGTGACCATAGTGCAATAAAATTGGAAATTAATGACAAAAGAAACTACAAAAACTCCATAAACACAGGGAAATTAAATAACACCTTCATAAATAATCAATGGGTCACAGAAGAAATTAAACAATATCTACAACCAAATGAAAATGCAAATACAACATACTAGAACCTGTGGAACACAATGAAAGCAGTCCTAAGATGGAAATTTATAGCAGTGAATTCTCACATCAGGAAAATAGAATGAGCACAAATAAACAACCTAATTCTGTACAAGTTTCTAGATAAAAGAAAGGCAAATCAAGACCAAAGCTCATAAAACAGAGAAAATTATAATGATCAGAGCAAAAATCAATGCAATTTGGACTAAGAAGACAATACAAAGAATTAATGAATTAAAGAGTTGGTTTGTTGAAAGAATAAACAAAATTGATCAAAAAATAAACAAAACTGATCAACCTTATCAAAAGAAAGAAAAAACTCAAGTTCATGCAATAAAGAATAAAAAGGGTGAAATAACTACAGGTCCTGTGGAAATTCAGAAGATCACCAATATCTACTTCAAAAATCAAATAACTACAGGTTCTGTGGAAATTCAGCAGATCATCAATATTTATTTCAAAAATCTTTACACTTTCAGAGGATGGAAAGCACAGAAGAACCGGTCAGATTCCCAAATGAATTACCAAAGCTAAATCAAGAACATACAAAAATTTTTAATAATCTAATATCAGTTAATGAAATTGAAACTGTAATTAAAAATTTATCAACAAAGAAAAGTTCAGGTCTTGATGGATTCATGACTGAATTCCACAAGAAACTTAGAGAAGGCGTAATCCCAATACTCCTCAAACTCTTCAATGAAATTTAAAGGGAAGCAATTCTGTCACTCATGTATTACTCTCTTACTGAAATCAGAGAAAGGACCCAACCAAAAAAGAGAACTTCAGGTCAATCTTCCTAATGGACATGGTTGCAAAAATCTTGAATAAAATACTAGCAAACAGAATGCAGCAAATCATCAAGAATAGTATACACCATGACCAAGTAGGATTCATTCCAGGAATGTAGGAGTGGTTCAACATACACAAATCAACAAATGCAATGCACCATATCAACAGAGCCAAGACAAAAATCACATGATCATCTCAATATGTGCAGGAAAAGCATTTGATAAAGTCCAACACTCATTCATTTTAAAAACTCTACAGAAAATTGGAACCATGGCCTTTACCTCAATCTGATAAAAACTATCTATGACAAACCAATAGCCAACATCAACTAAATGGTAATCAGGAACAAGATAAAGATGTCTACTATCATCACTCTTATTCAATATAGCTCTGGAAACATTATGCAGAGAAAGTAGGCAAGAGAGAGAAATAAAAGGAATAAGGATAGGAAAGGAATAATCATTATTTTCAGATGACATGACACTCCAGAAAGAAGACCCCAAAAACTTCACCAAAAGACTTTTAGAATGAATAACAAAATTCAGTATTATAACTGGATACAAAGTCAACACTCATCAATAGTATTCCTGTACACAAAAAACAAATTGACAGAGAAATTAGAGAAACTACACCCTTAACAAAGTACCCCAAAAGATGAAATACCTAGGAATCACTCTAAAAAAGGAAATAAAAGAGTTATACATTAAAAATTACAGCACTCTGAAAAAAGATCAAAGAGGACATCAGAAAATAGAAAGACATCCCTTGCTTTTGTGTAGGAAGAACCAACATTGTAAAAATGGCCATACTTCTAAAACTGTTATACAGAGTTAATGCAATCCCAATCAAAATACCATTAGCATACCTCACAGAACTAGAGAAAACATTCCTTAAATTATTTGGAACCAGAAGAGACCTAGAATAGCAAATGCAATGTTGGACAACAAAGAGAAAGCAAAAGGCATCACAATCTCTGACTTGAAATTATATTGCAAAGCCACGGTGCTAAAATCAGGATGATACTGTCAAAAAAACAGAAGTGAGGATCAGTGGAACAGACTAGAAGATGCAGACACAACTACAAACACACTCAGGCACCTTATCTTCAACAAAGGGGCCAAACATGTTCACTGGGAGAAAGATAGCCTCTTTTTTTTATTGTGAAGGTAATAAAATACTGGCTTTCCATAGGCTGAAAACTAAAACTGGACCCATGTCTATACCATGCACTAAACTAGAGTCAAAATACATCAAAGATATAAATATTGAAACAGAAACACTAAATCTACTAGAAGAGGAAGTATGTAGAAACCTTGAAGACAAGGATAAGCAGAGAGTTTGTAAACAAAAACCAAATTGCATGGAAAATAACTGAAAGTATTAACAAGTGGGATCTTGTCTTTTTGCACATCAAAATAAATCAAGAACAGAGTGAAAAGAAAGCACATGGAGTGGGGAAATATTCTAGCCAACTGTCCTTCAGTCAAAGAACTTCTACCTAGAACATATAAAGAATTGAAAAGAATCAAGTACACCAAATTCAAAAACCCAATCCAAAAATGGGCTTCTGAGATGAATACACACTTCTCAGATAAAGAAATACAAGTGTCAAATAAATATATGAAAAAATGTTCAACATAACTGGTCATTTGAGAAATGCAAATTAAAACAACACTGAGATTCCATCTCAATACAGAAAGAATGGTTATCAAAAAATCATCCAAAATCAAATGCTGAAAGGACTGTGAGGAAAAAGGAACCCTTTTCCACTGTTGGTGGGAGTGTGGACTGGTGCAACCACTGTGGAAATCAGTATGGAGATTCCTCAGAAAACTAGGATTGGAGGTCTCATTCAATCCAGCTATTCCCCTCCTGGGTATTTTCCCAGAAGAACAGAAAACATTGTACCACAGAAATATATGTGCATCCACGTTTATAGCAGTGCAATTCATAATAGGTAAATCTTGGAAACAACCCAAATGCCCATCACCTGAGGAGTGGATAAAAAGGATGTGATATTTTTATATAATGGAGTACTAGTTGGGTATATAGAAGGATAAACTTGAGGCTTTTACAGGTAAATAGATGCAACTAGAGGGGAGGAAAAAAGATGGCGGACCGGTAGGTAGCAGGAGAGGGACCCTCTCCAAGAGAGACAGCTCAAATGCCAGAATAAAACACCCTGGAGAGACCCAGAGAGAGATGGACTCCCACAACCCATGAAGAAACTAAAGTGCAAAAAAACCACTCAAATATGAGGTCCTGGGGCTATTAGTGAAGCCAAGATCAGTGAGCACGGTGCCCTCCTTGAGCCCCCTGAATTCCTGCTCGACCTGAACAAGCAATCCATGCTGAAGTGACTGGCTTGAGCCACTGAAGCACAGAGCTGAAAAGCCCTGTGTGCAGATCACCCGGACAGCCCCTGCACGCGACCCACCCAGAGGCACCATGAATTCACACCACAGCAATGATGAAGTCGGAGGTCAGAGAGCCCAGCAGTTTTTGGGGACTGGCATCAAAACGCAGTGAGTGATGGGAATAAGACCCTCCCACAGGAAAGGGGAAACCGACTGGATGACATGTTGGATTTGGGCAGGAGAGCCCTAACTCCATAAGGAAGTGGCTTCAGTTGGTTGCTCACCTCGTCGAGCAGATTGGTGGAATCTGGTTGGACTAGGCCGCACCCCTGGCCGGGACCCAGTGAGTCACTACAAATTAATTCCCTGAGATCAATGCACACTAACACAGTGAAGGCCTGCAAAGTTTGACTGGCCCGGAGGGGAGGAGCCAGTGCGCACTGCCCATGGGTGAACTCTAATCTCTGATAACCCTTGGAAGAGGGCTAAAGCCCCTAGCCTGCGCACTCTAGAGGAGCCTTAACCAACAAGAAAAGGGTCTGGGCATTACACTGTACACTTGTATGGAAGGAACCAAAAGCATGACGAAAGGGAGAAATAAGAAAACACTCCCAGCCCCCAACCCTGAGAACATTGATCCAGGAGAGGTAAATACAAAAGAGATTGAGGGCAGCAAAAATGCAACATCAAACACAGCGTTAGCAGACATAAAGAGATATATTCAGGACCTCGTAAGTGGGACCAAAACTGAAATATTAATTCAAATTAAACAAGAGATAAGTAGATTACCAAAAGAAGGGCTGGGCACCTCTCAAGAAGACACAGACAGAAGAATAGAGGAACACAAATGGAGAGAAAAATTTAATGAAGAATTCAGAAAAAACCTAGAATTTATGAAGCAGATTCAAAGAGATTATCAGGAAACTAAAGACTCCATAGAAAGCTGGCAAAACTGCTTGAAAGAAACCAAAGATAGACTATCAAAAATT
>PVJX010047250.1:0-11955 GCA_004027295.1 Dolichotis patagonum
TAAAGATAATGTGATCAAAAGTCTAGGTGTTTACTGCTTTGAATCTGATAGATACTTTGACAACTGAAAATTCTGACTGCGAGAGTGAGTTCTCACTGCATGTGCCCTATCAAACTTATCTCTCAGGCCAGGCTCCTTTCATCACTCTGTCAAGGTGTTTGATACATCACTGAGAGTCCTCTACTATTCCTCAGTCCTCAGTTATGGAAACAGTATTGCTTTGCATGTCCAATTGGCTTTCTGTGCTATATCTTCACTCTTCACAAATGTAAAAATAAAATGAAAGGGAAAGAAAGTACTCAAAAGGAAAAAACAAGGGAGGGAAAACATTACGCATACACACACACACACACACACACACACACACAAGATAGATAGCTATACTACTAATCTCTGTATTAGTTCATCCAAAAGAACAGTTTGTACTTTCATTATTTGATTGTTTAATCACTTTTTGTGTGTAAATCTTGTAATCTGAATACCTTCTTCTAAGATAACAATATACAATATATTAATTAGCATTAATTTCCTACTATTGTTTTTGAAATTCTGTATCATTTCTATCCTTTCTTTTGTTTTGCATTTTTAAAATAAAAGTCACTCCTTTCAATGATAGCATAGGATTTTGCATCATAGATAGAATAGCTACTCATTAATCAGCTTGTGTGGCTGTCTTGCCCTACTTTCTAACCTACACTCCTCCTGGCAGGCAGACTTCAATCTGCCCACTGCTTCTTGGATATCTGATGGTCTCTTGTTTACAATTCTGCTGCTCTGTTTACTGTACCCAGTCTGTAAATTACCTGTCATTTTTTCTGTGTTAGAAAGTGGGCAAACTTGTTAAAATTAACTTTTTTTCCTCATAGTAATTTCATGTTTAAAATTTTTTCAATATTTTATTCTCAAAAATGCTTTTGGTGAGTTTTAACAATAATAGCAATATAAATATCCTGGGATCCCTCCGAAAGTTTTGTAACTGGGCATTGGGCAGTGGTTAGCAGCACCTGGGTAAAACCCCATCAGCTCATCCTCACCTTCCCCATGAATGAAAATTGTCATATTTATATTGCTGGTTTTTTCTAAGTTTACTATGTGTATTCTTACAGTTTTGGCTCTGTGAAATGTTCAATGTGTGAATATATAGAAGTTGTATAGAAAAGTATGATAGCTGGCTTTGTTCTTTGTTTTCTTTGTCTCACTCTATTTTACATGTGCTCATGTCTGAATTAGAGTCAAAGGACTCATCCATTATGGTGACCTCATGATTGAAGCTTCTTCAGGTTTATTTTTTATAGATGTGAAATGAACCATAGTTGTCTCCAGAAACAGCAGCACAGTGTATTTTCTGGACATTGGATTAAGGCCGCTGGTCTGCAGATTTTGCTGTACTTCAATGTAGAAGATACTGTTGAAGAGTGTATCATTTGATCCTTCATCCTTTTATAAGTCCACATACTCACTGTGTCCTTCAACAATTTCATTTCTTTGGGCTATTTCTTTACTCCAAGTCATGGATCTTGTTTATATTTGACATTTTTTACTTGAGTTATATATATTTTGTTCATTTGTCTTATGTGTCTTGATTTTACTCAATACACAAATTCTATTTATTGTCCACAGAACAAATAATATGTGTAATTCTTCTCTCTATTGCTGTCGTGATTTACATAGGTATCAGTATCTCTAATCTGATAGTTCCATGATTTTCTTCTGGGAAAACATTTTTTTTTTACATCCAAAAGATATTTGACTGAATTCTCAAAGTATTCAAGTTTATCTTTCCCATTTCAATATTTAACTAAATTATTGTACATGGACTAAGAAAAATAAAGAGAATGTTTAAATGTTTGTACCTCTTTGACCCTGCCTCCTGTATTAAACAGAAAATTTTTTCTGCTACTTTATACAATAAGAGCTCTATCATGAATCAACAGTCTTTTCTCATATGAATCTTTCAAAGACTTTCATTTTCTGTGAGCTATTTGTCATTCTCATTAATAGAACAATGCCTAAAATAGCCGATTTTGAGTCTCTTTCCTGTATGCTGCAAGAGCTGTCACCTTAGTGTTTACTAGTTATTCAACATTGTTAAACAATTTGTTATTCTGAATAATTAAATTTTTTAACATAGCAAAGGTATGCTTTGGAAATATCAAAATTTTTCAATTTTTCCTTTTATTATACAGAATTATAGTCTCCAAAATCTTGTTTTTTCAGTATATATGATTTATAATTTAATCACATCCATCACGTATTTTTCTCTAATATGCCACCTTGTGTTTCATTAATCTGTAAGACACTATGTTTTCCTTAATCTAATTTTGTTGTTCTTAAGGGTTTTCCAGTAAGAACTGCAGTGTTTTGCATTAGTGTTCCAAATTATCATTCATGAATTTTACTTAGAATTCAGGTTTTTTTTTGTTTATGAAACCAGGTTCAAGTTTCAAAATTCTATCTAAATATAATCATAGAAGACAGGCATCAATTCAATAGTCAGTTGAGAAAAAGATACATTCTAAGACCTGTTAGAGCCATTCATCAGGTATTTTTCTACCTTAGTTTGTTTACTAGGATGCTGATCTTGTAGGATTCTTGTATAAACTGTACTTTAAAGGCAATGTTCAAATAAAACTGAGGTTACCAGCAGGAGAATCAGTGCTCCTATTCTGCTGTTGCTTTAGCTACGAATTCTGGTCTAGCATCAAAATTCTTGCAGGAGATGTGTATATGAATGGAGAATAAGTGTTTGATGACCAAAACTGAAGCAAACATTTGGAAGACTCAGGCTTATTTCAGCTTTTTATGAGTAGATGTTGTTTCATGTTGTCTGACACTTCTTGGATATATATGTCTGATGTTTTAGGAAGCCGTGTCTTTTGAGGATGTGGCTGTAAACTTCACCATAGAGGAGTGGGCTTTGCTGGATCCATCCCAAAAAAAGCTCTACCGAGATGTGATGTGGGAAACCTTTAGGAATGTGTCTGATATAGGTAAGGACAATATCTTTTTCTCATTTATGCATGAGAGAGCATTGTTTATTGCTTGTTAGTTCAGTTTATTTCATTGGAATATAAAAATACTTGGTGATTCCTCCTGGTGTGATCACATTATAAACTATGATTCTAAGTAGACTAAATCTTACTGTAATGTAATAACTCATATTTTATTTCACTTCCTACCTTTAGGAAGAAACTGGGGTGGTAAAAAAATTGAAGATGAGTACAAAAATTGCAGAAGAAATCTAAGGTAATTTGCAATCACAAGAGCAATGTTTCAAGAGTCAGAGATATTAAAACCAAGTAAAATATATAAATGTGGCCATTTTCCAGTTTCTTAAATCCAACAGTATTTCTCCAAAGATACATATGCATATGGAGTACCTATAATCTGATAATTGAGTATTTGAAGCATTACAGTATCTGAAATGTTGCAATCCTGACATTATGCCACAACTGACATGTAATATAAAACAATAAACAAATTATTTCCCATCAAGATTATAAAAATTTCATATGTAATTGCTTTTAGGCATTGACTATAGGAGTATGTAAAACAAATTTTGTGTTTAGGCTGAAAGTCAAATTCAGGATATCAAATTATATATACCTGTAGTTACAGAATACCACATTCATGTCAAACATTGTGTCGGGAATGCTGTGTGTATTTAAATGTGGTATATACATTCAGTAATTAGAAAATGTCTACCCCTGTGAACATATTTAAAATTTAAATAAATACTATTCTTTTGATAATAATTGTTTTCAAGCAGCCCTCCAAAGCATTCAGTCCATTCATGTTCCAAAATATTGGAAGGAACATTTACATAACATTTGTTGGAATGTTATTGTAGTGTAACATGTAAGGGAAATGTGTACATAGGTTCCTCAAAAGAGTAAAAATAAAAATTCAATTTCATTCAGCTTTACATTCCCTGAGTATATTCCTCCCAAAGTTATAGTAATGATATTACAGAAATGTGTGTGTACCTTTGTTTGTAGCAGTGCAGCTTACAAAAGCTAGATTCAGGAAACAGTCTAGATATGCACTCACAGATTAGCTCATTAAGGAGATTTGGGATAGCCTGGGCATGGTGATGCATGCATGGTACCGTGCCTTTACAAAGCAGAGACAGAAAGATCATGCATTCATGTTCATCCTGCGAAACTTAATGAATGATGACTTTTTGTTTCAAAATGAGAAATAATGCTGGGGATGTAACTCAATATTAAAACCCTAGATTAAATCCCAAGCACTGAAAAAATGTGGTATGTTTACATAACAAAGAATGAAATAATATAAATTCCCAACCCCACAAAAAAGATGGATTTAGAGTCAATAATGTTGTTATATAGTTCAGACACAAATTTCAGTATCAGATGTTACATTCAGTATAAAAAACCCAAATTATGAATTGAAGAGTAAAATAAAGGACAGATGATAGACATTTTAGTATGTTAAAAGGCTCAGTAAAAAGGGGAAGGGAGTCATAGAAAAAAGGGTATGAAAAATAATCAACATATAGTATACATATGTAGCAGTTCTTTAAAATAAATGTATTATGTATTGCAAATCTATCAGTTATAAACTACCAAATAAATACTGCTGCTTTGGTAAAAAGCTATTTGTAAGCATCATCCAGAGTATGTAGCAAATTCATAATCAGATATTCTTGGAGGACATCAAACCAGATCTCTTCTCAGTAAAACATTAATTAAAAGACACTTTTAAATGTGATTAGACATTTTTCTTATTTATTCCTTTACAGTAGTGAAGAAGTAGAGAAATGTGACTATGAATTGTGGTATCAACATGGAGAAATGATTTTCCAGACTATGGACACTAATATAAACATAAAACCAGTTGATACAACACCAGGGGAAAGCCTTGGCTCTAGAAATACCCTGATTGGTCTTTCATCACTAAATGTGCCTGTTATACGTAACACTGGACTCAAATCATACGAATATCAGACATCTCAAGACAAGCTGTCTAGCTGTAGCAAATTTGAGAAAACCTGCACTGATTTGCAATCCTCTCAGAAGCAAGCAAAGACAGAGAAACCTTATGAATATAAGCAATGGGAAAAATTGTATTCTTACTACACAGAAGGAACTACAACTGAAGAGAAACCCTTTGTATATGAGGAAGATGTGAAAGCCCTTACTACTTCCAACTATGTTCAAATCTGGGAAAGGAATCACAGTGGAGTAAATATTTATATATGTACACAATGTGGGAAAAGTTTTAATTCTCACCATTTTATTCAAATACATGAAAGAGCTCATATTGCCAAAAAAACCTATATATCTAAACATGATGGAAAATGCTTCACTAATAGCACTTCATTTGGTAATCATCAAAGAATTCACATTGGAGAGAAACCTTACTTGTGTAAGCACTGTGGAAAAGCTTTCAGCACACACAGTGATTGTCAGAGACATGAACGAACTCACACTGGGGAGAAACCCTATGAATGTAAGCAATGTGGGAAACCTTTCAGGACACACAGTGATTGTCAAAGACATGAACGAACTCACACTGGAGAGAAACCCTATGAATGTAAGCAATGTGGGAAAGCCTTCAGGACACACAGTGATTGTCAAAGACATGAACGAACTCACACTGGGGAGAAACCCTATGAATGTAAACAATGTGGGAAAGCCTTCAGCACACACAGTGATTGTCAAAGGCATGAAAGAACTCACACTGGGGAGAAACTCTATGAATGTAAGCAGTGTGGGAAAGCTTTCAGCACACACAGTAATTGTCGAATACATGAAAGAATTCATACTGGGGAGAAACCCTATATATGTAAGCAATGTGGGAAAGCATTTAGCAGGCACAGTAATTGTCAAATGCATGAACGAACTCACACGGGGGAGAAACCCTATGTATGTAAGCAGTGTGGGAAAGGTTTCAGCAGACATGGTACTTGTAGAATACATGAAAGAACTCACACTGGGGAAAAACCCTATGTATGTAAGCAATGTGGGAAAGGTTTCAGCAGGCATAGTCATTGTCAAATACATGAAAATACACATATTATGGAAAAACCAAATGAATGTAAGCAATGCGGAAAAGCTTTCAGTACACACAGTGATTGTCAGAGACATGAAAGAACTCACAGTGAAGAGAAACTTTATGTATGTAAGGAATGTGGCAAAGGTTTCAGAACACACAGTGATTGTCAAAGACATGAACGAACTCACACTGGAGAGAAACCCTATGTATGTAAGCAATGTGGGAAAGCTTTCAGCAGACATGGTAACTGTCAAATGCATGAACGAACACACACTGGGGAGAAACCTTATGTATGTAAACAGTGTGGAAAAGCTTTCAGCAGATACGGTGCTTGTCAAATACATGAGAGAACTCACACTGGGGAAAAACCTTATGTATGTAAGCAGTGTGGGAAAGCATTCAGCAGACACAGTCATTGTCAAATACACGAAAGAACCCACATTGGGGAGAAACCCTATAAATGTAAGCAATGTGGGAAAGCTTTTAGCACACATAGTGATTGTCAAAGACATGAAAGAACTCACACTGGGGAGAAACTCAATGTATGTAAGCAATGTGGGAAAGCTTTCAGCACACTGAGTAGTTGTCGAACACATGAAAGAACTCATACAGGAGAAAAACCTCATGTATGTAAGCAGTGTGGTAAAGCATTCAGCACACGCAGTCATTGTCGAATACATGAGAGAATTCACACTGGGGAGAGACCTTTTATATGTAAGCAGTGTGGGAAAGCTTTTAGCACACATAGTAATTGTCAAGTTCATGAAAGAACTCACACTGGGGAGAAACCCTATGTATGTAAGCAATGTGGAAAAGCTTTCAGCACACCAGGTTGTTGTCGAAAACATGAAAGAACTCATATCAGGGTGAAACCCTATGTATGTAAGCAGTGTGGAAAGGCTTTCACAACACAGAGATATTGCCGAATACATGAAAGAATTCACACTGGAGAGACATCCTTTGAATGTAAGCAATGTGGGAAAGTTTTTACAACACAAAGATATTGTCAACAACATGAAAGAACACATTAGGGAGAAACCCTGTCTATATAACAAATGTGGGAAAGCTTTTAGCACACACAGTGTGTGTGAAAGACATAGAATTCACTGGATATAAATCATATATATGTAAGCAATGAAAGAAAACTTGCAGCACGCACAGGTATTGTCAAAGACATGAATCATAAAGGGTACAAATTCTATGTATGTAGGTTACATGGAAAAACATTCACTTATGCTTTTAGGTAATAAACAAGGGAATTAACTGTGAATATATAAAGTGACTTGCACTGACCTGAAAGGACACAAAGTGGAGAGTTCTTTCTTTATAGACAGTATGAAAAATTGAACCCTAGCTCTAATAATCTCCTAGGCCAGGTTTCTTTTTCCCTCTGTCAAGATTATTTGGTACATGGTTGTGAGTTGTACTGTAATCTGATTCCTTGGTAATAAAAATATTTCTTTGTATGTCCTCTTGGCTTTCTTTGTCATATCTTCACAAATGTAAACACAAAACCACTACTCAAAGATAGGTGAGTATTAATATTCTACACTGCTGATATCCAGCAAGTAGTCAGACCACTGCTTGCCAGGTGTCTGGAGGCCTCATGTTTGGAACTGTCCTGCTTTGTTTACTGTGCCCAATCTACATTTTCTCTGATTTTCTCCTTGTTAAAATGTAGGCAAATATGTATAAATCTATAGTTTATTACCACATGGTAATTTAGTGTTTAAATATTTTTAAATAAATTTTATTTTCAAAAAGGTTTCTGCTGAGAGTATATAAATACACAGGAATACTCAGAAACTCATAATGGCCATGGGCAGTGGCTAAGAGTACTCAGGTGAAATCTTATTTGACTTACTGTTCTTTTTCCCTTAGATTATCACTGCTACTCCTGTTGTTTTTCATGAGTTTATTGTGTTTCATTATCACTACCAGTATTTTTTGTTTTGAATCCTTGGAATGTTCAGGAAGAGGATATTATAGAAATTGCACAGAAATGCATTATATGTGATTTGTTTGTCTCACTACATTTCATATATGCTCATTTCTGAGTTAGGGGCAATGGACTTCCTCCTCCATAATGGTGGTCACATGGTTGATGTTTTTTTCAAGTTTATTTTTTAAAGATGTGAAAAGAATCATTTTTCTCCATAAAGTGGCACAATATATGTTATGGGCATTGCAATAAAGTCATTGGTCTACAGATATTTGTGTACCCCCAAGTATAGCATGTGCCTCTGATGTGTGTCATGTAATCATTTATGTTTTCATTAATCTACTTATTAAACATCTTCCCACAATTTCATTTCCTTTGGCTATTTCCTCAGCCAGTGTCATGGATCTTGTTTATATTTGGTGTTCTCTTGAGTTACATGTTTTGTTCATTTTTCCTATGTGTTGATTTTTATTCAATATACAAATTATTTTTATTGTATGTAGTGCAAACAAATTCTGTTTATTTTTTGTCTCTTTTACCTTCTTTGATTTACAAAGATTTAAATTTGTCCTAAGTCTGATGGCTTCATGATTTTCATCTGGAGAAACAATTTTCCACCTTCAAAAGATACTCACCTGAATTCTCAAAATATTTGTTTATCTTTTCCATGTCAAGATGTAACTAAATTATTGTATGTGGACTATGAAAAATAAATTACAATATATGTACCTATATATGTATAAATTACAATATATGCCCTTGGCCTCCTGTATTAGTGATTTCTGGCATTTTGTACAATAATAATGCTATCACAAATCATTGTTCTATTTACATATGAGCCCTTAAAGACTTTCTTCCTCGGGGCTGGGGATTTAGCTCAGTGGCATAAGTGCCTGCCTTGCAAGCACGTGGTCATGAGTTCGATCCCTGGTACCGATAAAAAGAAAAAAAGGAAAAGAAAAGACTTTCTTCCTCTTTATTCTCTCTGCTAATAGATGACTCCCCTAGAGGATTTTAAATCTCTTATATATTAATCAAGGTCTTGTTTACTAGTCATTGAACATTATACAACATTTGTTATACTTAGAGCTTATAATTATTTTTGCCAAATCTAAGATGAGATTTGGATGTGACAATTTTCCCACAGTATTTCCATTTATTAGTGCTTATTTTAAAAAATATTGGTGTTCAATACATATATATTTTGATCATATCCAGTGACCATCTCTCTCCCTTATGCCACCCTAGAAATATTTTGTATCTCTGTGGCAGGTGGCCATTTGTGTGTAAAATAATGTATTTTCCCTTGTCTAAGTTCATTGTCCTTAGACATTCTCTAATAAAAATTAATACTTTTATTAACAAAGTTTAAGTTAATTTTCCTTATTGTTAAGGTTTTATCTATAGAATTTTGTTCATGTTTCAAAATTCTAAGTATAATTTTAAAAGGGAAATATTAATTCCCTGAATCAGTTGAGAAAAGATAATTTCTATGATCTGTCAAAGTAATTCATTATTTTTCTGAGTTTTTTACTTGAATGCTGATCATCTAGGCCCCCTCCTTGAACCATGCTTCTGAGACAGTGCATGTGGAAAACTGAGATTAACAAGTAGGAGAACCTCAGTTTAGCTCTTCCTATTCTGCTTTTGTTTTAGCAATGAATTTTAATGTACTATCAACTTACTATGTGAGAAATGCATGTGAATATAGAGTATTTAATGACCAAGACATGAAATAAATATTTAGAAGATTCAGACATATATTAACTTGTTACAAATAGATTTTAGATATTTCACTTGGTGAATCTTGCTCTTCATGGATATATGTCTGCTTATTTAGGAGGCAGTAACCTATGAAGTTATGTCTATATTCCACCATGGAGGAGTGGGTTTTCCTGGATCCATCTCCAAAGAAGGTCTAAGAACATGACATGTAGGAAACCTTTAAGAACCTGGCTTTTATAGATAAAGTTGATGTCCTTTTTTCATATATGCAATTGAGGACCATTGGTTGTTGCTAATCAGTGCAGTTTCCTTAAATGGAATATGGAAACATTTTGATACCTCTTCCAGGTTCACATTTTACCTTGAATCTCACCAATACAATGAAGTGATTTAATATAGCAAGTCATTGTAAGTCTACTCCTTAGAAATTGGGATAGTGATCAAATTGAAGATGAGTACAAAAAATACAGAATATATCTGAGGTAATTTTCAGTCATAAGAATAAGAATGTTGGACCAGGGATATAGCTCAGTGGAATGATGCCTGCTTGGCAAGCACAAGATCCTGAGTTTGATTCCCAGTCAAAAAAAAAAAAAATTCCTCAAAAAGTCAGTGTGTCAACAGAACCATTAAAACCAAGCAAACTACAAACTAGTCCATATTCAGATTTCTTCAGTTTCAAATTTTCTACAAAGATGGCCAAAGGTTGAGTATTCACAACCTGAAAATTGACTTTTTAAAATATTCCAACTGTACTGTATCATACAGTAAGCACATAGCAGCACACCTGTGACAGGGTTCAGCAGATGTATGAACTACTTCCACAATTTCTTTACATCTGTGAGTGTAATGCCAAGTCCATTTGAATGTGTAAATTTTCAACTCATATGTCTTAAGTTGGGGATTTAATATATACATTCAATATTTGCAGAGTTGTTAAAGTTGTAGAAGCATTCAATTTTCAAATGAGTGCCACTATTTTGATAATAGCCATATTCAGATAGCTTCCCAAAGATTTCAGTTTATTCATGTTCCAAAATTCTAGAATGCACTTTCCTATATTGTCGCTGTTGCTATATTGTATGTGGTATAGCATCTATGGATATTTGTAGTTTCCTCAAAAGAAAAACGAAAAAAGAAATTTCCTGTTATCACCTCTATTTCTGGTTAAGTTTTCCTCAACTATAAAGTAATTGTATTGCAGAGACACATGAACACCCCTATTTGTAGCAGCACAATTTAAAATAGCTAAGGTCTTGAAACAGCATAGATACCCATTTGCTGATGAGTAGGTAAAAAATAATGGTGCATGCTTTGAATCCTAGTATCCTGGGAGTCTCATATTCATCCTGGACAGCTTAATAATTTATGGGACTCTGTTTCAAAATAAAAAGTAAATAAGATAAGTTGAGGAGGCAGAGACCATGCAGGGGGACTGACAGCCCGGTGTGGGCTGGCCTGGGGAGGGCGTAAGACCAACACTCCCAGCAGTTGAGTTCATATCTGCCCCTAGGACACAGGACTGTGGCCCGAGGTTCTGCAGGCCCCAGTTCAACATGCCCAGCTTCCGCCTTTCAATTTAGGGAGCCAAGAGCCGGCAGGGGAGTTAGGACCATGCGAGGTGAGTTCCACTGCCCCCAGGCAGGCTTGGGGTGAGCTGATGAACAGCTTTCCAGACATTTGAGTATTTGGCTAGCTAACGGGCACACTGGACCGAGTCCTAGAAGTTACACCCCCTAAGTGCACCACACCCAGCGGCCTTCTTTCAGTTCAAGAGTCAAAGACCACGCAGGGGGACTGACGGCCCACGATGGGCTGGCCTGGGGAGAGCTTAAGACCAAAACTCCCAGCGGTTGAGTTCATTTCCATCCCCTAGGACACAGGACTGCACATGAAGTTCCGTGGGCCCAAGTTCACCACACCCAGCATCCACCTTTCAATTTAGGGAGCCGAGAACCTGTAGGGGAGCCAGAACTGCTCCAGGAACAGAGGGTGCAGGAGGTAATTCGCCACACATCCAGAGGAAGCTTTCGAACACCGCTCAAAGCAAGGAAATATAGAAAAATGTCAAAATGAAAGACCAAAAGGTAGGCTCAAAACTCCAGGCATCCCAAGAAAGCCTAGGAACCATGTACATAGAAGAAAAAAAAGCCATATACCTGAAATGTCTGAAATGATATCAACTGAAATAAAGATGCAACTAGGGGAAGTTATGGAGAAATTGAAATCAGAAATAATTACCCAGGTAAAAGAAGAAATGATAAAAA
>PVJX010047251.1:0-11958 GCA_004027295.1 Dolichotis patagonum
CTGTGTATGTACAAAATGTCTCTTACTCCCTCAACCAACATTTAGCCATCCCACCAAGAACTTGGCTTGCCTGTACAAATGGCCTTACCCCTTGTGCTAGCCTGACAACCTTTGCTCTCTTTACAAGCCCAGCTCATTCATAACTCAGGCTTCATTCTGCCTTCCTGAAGGACTTCCTTCCCAGATTTTTTCCAATTTTATTTTTGCTTATATTAAACATCACTGCAGCTCCAATCCTCACCTTTCCTCAGACTCCCTGCCTCTCAAAGGAAGAAGGATATGCTCATCTCACTCATTACTGGTGCTGAGATGTGGGTCTTCGTGTGAAGACCTAGGCATTCAGCATGGATGTAGGAGGGGATGCAGTAAGACCCTGAGATCAAGCTTTGTGATTAAGTAACCTCACTACCCACAAACTATGATTACCATCTCAACTTTAGAGAGGACAGCAATGCACAAGCTTGGAGTCCCCAAGAGAATTCTGAAACTTTTGTCCAGTTGCTCATTTGTATGTTCCGAATTTAGTAGCAATCTTGTGCAGAGAAATTCTCCCTGTCCCTCCTTCTTCTCTATACTTTCAATTATCTGGTGACAGCACTCTACTATTACCTTCTATGATGTTAGCTTTTTTTTCAGATTCCACATTTCATTATGAAACTTGTCTGATTCTTGTGTTTCTTATGTCAATTAGTAGAATGATCTCCGATTCATCCACATGATTGTGAGTGATAAATTTTTACTCTCTTATGGTAACATAGTAATCTGCAGTACATAAAATGTACATACACCATATATTCTCAAACCATAGCATGTGATAGACAAGTTCAGTTCTTAGCATGTCTTCTGTAATGTGAATAGTGCTACACCAAGGATGGGCAAATAGAAACAATCTAATGACCTCTTTTCCCATTTCAACACCCATGTTTTGTTTTTCAATCCACTGTAAATTGATTTTTGTTCCTTTTGAGAGGTAAGTGTCTAGAATCATTGTTCTCCCTGTACCAATGGAACTCTCCTTGGGGAACACATTTTAAACTGTATAAAATCAGCAGTCTGTTGGTGCATGCATTGATCTCTTGAACATCTGATTTGTTACATTGTTCTAAGCATCTGCTTTTCTTTCATGCAGTTCTTGTTATGATAGTTTGATAATACATTTTTGAAGTCATGTAGTGTGATAATGCAGGTCTAGTTATTGAAGACTATTTTGGCATAGCAGTCATGTGCAGTTGAACTCAAATGTTAAGATAATTATTCATATTTCTTTGAAGAAATCTCAAATTTAAAAATGGAGATTACACTAAACTTCCAAAGTGCTTTAGGTTGATTGGTATATAATATTCTGTTCCCCCAGTCAACATGAGTTAACATTTCAGTTATTTGTGTTCCATTTATTTTTTTCTTTAATAATTAAAGGTTTCCATGTGTGACTATTCTTATATTAGGGAGATTTTTTTATATGTATCTTACCATTAAACCTAGTAAAATGTCAGCGATTTCCTGATTTCTTTTTCATTTAGTCCATTGTTAAAGTTCAGAAACACTACTGATTGATTCCTGCATATCTAGATGGAAAGAAGTGGAAATATAAAGAAGCATGGGAAATCTTCACAAAGTGTAAGTTCTTAGGGCAATGAAAGGGGACCAACAGAGTTTAAGTGCTTGTTCTGAACTTCTGTATGCTGGTTCATTGAAGTTCTGGGAGGTGTATATAAATACAATAATTTCTGTGTTAATGGGATTTTTTCATTCCTGTGCCTATTGTCACATTATTCATTACACATTTTAGGCAAATTTCAAGAAAAATCTCTATGCAACTGCAGGTTCATGCAATATGAATATGGTAAATGAATATGTATATGAGATGTGAATATTATTTACCTTTTGAAAAAAGATCCTTCCATTTATGTTAACATTGATGAACCTTGGATATATAGCTGAAATTAATAAAACAAATACTGTGTAACCTCGAGAAGGCATAGAATTTTTAAAATTTTAATAAGTAAAAGTAGATAGTAAAAGAGTAGAAAGTTACTAAAGCCTGGGTTATGGCAAAACAGGTATATGTTATATTTAGTACTTACAATGATATAGGACAAATAATTGTAAAGTTCTAACAATATACAGCATGATAATATTATATTTTATTCTACAAATTAGTAACTAACTAGATCAGGACCTCTTAAAAGCTCAATAGTATTTATGTGAGGTAATAGATATGTGAATTTACTGGATAAAATAATAATTTCAGCCTGTGTATGTAATACAATGTTTTTAAACTCATAAGATAATCTTCCCTTAAATAACACATAAAGAAAAAAATTATTCTCTAATATCATTTTGTGTTTTGAGCAAATCTGATTTAATTATTTATATAGTCCATGTTAGTTTTTCAATATAAACTTTTCACATTTCATTATATTTATTTCTGTGTATAATCCATAACTTTTTATCATAACCTCCTTTCGATAGCAACCAGCAATTAATTGGACATTTATCTACATTGGTTGTGCTCTGTATGTTCATTTTACATCCCTTTGAGTTATTGGGTTCATTCACTGTAGCAGATAATTCCATTGATTCTTTAGGATGCACATGTCACATCTCCACATCTCATCCATGTAGATTCATTCGCTTTACTCTCCAGGGTGCACGGCCCGTATGAATGCCTCCAGCAAAAGCCTACATGTTTCAGAGTAGGTGCATCCCCAGTGTTTTTGCTGAATTTAGCACTCATTTCAAGCTCATGAGCTTCCTGAGTCGCACAAATGTCCTCCAGTGTTTTGGACATAGGATCCTGAAATGATGGCTCTCATCTTCATCTTCTGTGGGTGCATCCTGTGTCTTTCCACTTATTTAATCATAGTATCACAGACAGTGCAGCTCAAGAGTCTATGAGAAAGTAGGGAAACAGTTTCATGGGACAAACAACTTCCCACAGGGTCCAGGACCCATGAAGCCTACAGGATTGCCTCTCCCACCTTCAGGCACAGCCTCCATCTTCCCTGTGGCCTCTGCCCAGAGAGGATGGAGGGGGAACTTTTTCATTCATGCTGCTCTGTTCTTTGGGGCTATTCATCACAAACAAGGAACTTTAATTTTTGTTGGAATTGGAATTAAGGAAATTTTCAAATGCACAATTCTGCAGCCTGGAATCTTGCTGACATTGCAGGAGAGCTGACCCTTTGTTTCCTGTGGGGATATGAGACAAAGCATCATCTATGTTTATCTCTGTGTCTGGCTTCTTCCTCTGACACAGACAGTGGCCCAGTTGCATGTCAAAATGAAGCCACCGACCCGGTAGTGGGAAACTGACAGATGAGTGTTTTAGTCTAAGAGGAAGAGTCTACAAGGAAAGCAGGGGCACCAGGGCTCCGGGGAAGAGCTCCTGTCTAGAGTAGGCCTGCTTGCAGGGTTGATCTGACCTGCACCAAAGCTACACAGAAAGGACGAGGGATCCCTAAGGCATGGGCAGAGCTGATATGTTTCAGTGTAACCTTGCTGGTAATGATTGCTGAAAATGGGCTCAAGAAGAATTTAAGTGTGTTTGCTCTGAGGCTTAGGGCTTTAAAACAGAAATTAATTTATCTCAAGTTCCCATAGAAAAATCACAGAAACTTATATTGTATGTAGCCCCCAGTGCAAAGTAATGTCAAATTTATACCTATATAGAAAACAATGGATCTAGTTTAGTTACTGAATTTTATATATGCATGCTCAAGGAATAATAATTAATAAAATTTTCTTTGACTTGGATGTAAGAAGCTTAACTGAGAGAATCTATATTCTTAGTAAAAACAGGCAAAATCCATGAAATCTTTGTAGTTTGTTGATATTGGTGTGTAATATTTTGTTAATTGCTATTGACATAAACATTAACAAATTCAACATTTTCATTGTTTATTAATAAAGGTTTTTTAAAAAAATTCTTCATGTGTTATAGATAGAAGTGCTTTCTTAGAGGGACAACAGGCTATGCTTTTTTCCCACTCTCTGTGTTGTTTTTCATGGTGTAAATGTTATTTTTTGATGCGTCAAAAGTTTTTCATGAGATCAGATCCAATTGAAAATGGTATTTTGAGATGAATGCACACTTCTTAGAAGAAAAACTACACATGGCATGTATATGTATGTATATATATATATATATATATATATATATATATATGAAAAACTTTGAACATCATCAGTCATTCAAGAGATGAAAATTAAAACAACACTGAAATTCCATTCACTCCATAAAGAGTAGCTATCATCAAGAAATCAATAAATAAAAAATTACAAATGTTAGAGGGCTGGTGGGATAAAAGAAATGCTTTGTCCACTAATGGAGGTAGTGCAGACTGCTACAAGTACTGTAGAAATCAGTATAAAGTCTCAAGTTTATCCTTCTTTATAGCTGAGTAGTACTCCACTGTACAAAATCACCATTTGTCATGGAAAAAAGAAAAACAAATTAGCATGATAAAATAACTAGAGAATAAAAATAGTTAATATATTGAATGCTATTATCTTAAATTTGTTTCTCATGGTACAGGTATGGTTATAAGAACTTCTTTAATCAGTATTAGCACAAACCTCCTTTTAATGAACCAACATATGCTAATATTATAACTGGTTTGCCATTTTCCCCTGTTCCTTACTGTCCTATCTCTATCCACTCACCCCAGGTCTTTTTATTCTATTCAAAAATTCCTTCACATTTCACAATATCAATTGTGCATTTTAGCCTTTATTTACAATTTCAGCTTGTCCTATATGGGAGACATATGTCCTATAAGGGAGAAATATAGTATTTACACATTTGAGTCTGATTATTTTCAATTATGGATACCATATTGAAGCCATTTACACTGCTGGTTATACTTACCTTTGACATTATTTTCCTGCTGTTGGTGTTTGTTCCTTGCTTTTTCCACTCTGCTTACTTGCTTGCCTTGGTATCTGATGGTATCTTTTTTTTATTTTTCTTGGAATTGTGGTCATTTTTATGTCTATATAGAGTATGTTTCAGTATTCTTTGTAGAGTTGTTGTGGTAATCATGAAAATCTCCAGTTCTTCTTTATCATGGATGCATCATATAACTCCATTAATTTTGAAATATAGTTTTGTAGGATATTACAATCTAGTTTGGAAGTTGGATTCTTTCAGGACTTGAAATACTTCATTCTAAACTCTTCTTGACTTGAGGGTTTGTATAGAGAAGACTGCTGTGATTCTAATGGGCTTTAACTGATAGGTGATCTGCTTCTTTTCTTTAATAGCTTTTAATGTTCTGTTTTGTGCTGAGTTTCTGGGATTGTAATTATGAAATATATGAGTTCAGATTTATTTTGGATATGGCTGTTTGAAGTTCTATATGCATCACTTATCTGTATGCAAGATTTTGTTTCCATGCTTTGGAAATATATATTTTTTTCTTCTTGAAATTTTCCTTCTTGTCCTTTGTGTTGACTCGTGCTAATATCTATTTATTGACAATTGAGTGTCTTATATTGTGTTTATTTGCCTCACCTTGCATATATTGAATTGCTATTTCCTGATCTCATGTTATTTTAGAGAGATCTTTCCTTTAGTGAGCAACAAATATGAACTTGTCTTATGTTAAGAGTGATTGAAGTTGGAAATCTACCTATGACAATGCCAAGACATGATTGTAATAGAAAACAAAGAGCTCCCAGGTCAGCCACGTGAAGATGTTACTGTATCCCAGAAAAAAACCCAAACTCCCAGACAATCCAAGCAATGGGTTGCTAGGCAGAGGGATTGAAATTGACATCATCTTTCTTAGCATGTAAATAAACATGCTGTATTCATTGAGCTGTACCTTGCCTCCCATGAGGAGGATAAGGTCTCCACCTCATGCCAGCTTTTGTCTTTTCTTTGTTTTTCTCATCCTCTTATAGTTCTTAACCCCAAGAAACTCAGGATCCACACTGGGTAACATCATATGGAGCCAGACAATGAACAGGGAAAGATATTGAGGGCAATGGGACACGTGAGGGCAAGTGAACACAACTTAGGGTAAGAAGTGTGTTGTTATAGGTCAATAGTCATCACTAGACTGTAATGATATTGACTTCATCAGGTATAAACAGTGATCCATTGAAACTCCCTTATTCTCTAGGACCAGTTATAAATGGGCCTGAGAGAAATTTCTTCCCTTGAAAAGAATAATAAAGTATACTGATTATATCAGCTGTCTAACTATGGGACAAATTTATTCAAAAGGATCACAAATATATAAGAAACTTTATTGTATACTTGATTCCAGTATTTACATTCCTTCTGTGGATCTGGATTACACAATGTCTTTATAACCTTAATCTTCTTAAAACAATTACAATGGAATTGGCTCCTGGCACTTTTTCAGAATCAGTGCCAAGCATGGAAAAGATGGCGGTATGACCACCACCCTGATAACTTCAACTGAACCACTCACTGTCCATTCAGCAAACCCTTCAACTGTCTGTCCAAAGTGTAGATGAAGGTATCATTGGGCCACTCAATGTAAATTCAAACCGTTACAAAAGACAGACTTCCTGTATGGACTGAAGCAGCCCTGCCAAAGAGTAGGGGTGTAACAGCTCAGACAGCTTCCTTGGGTGGCACAGCCCTGCTTTTCCACTTAGGCTCCTGACAGTTGGGGGTTAATATAGTCCTGACTTGTAGTGTGCTGATTTCTGTTTGCAAAATTCTCTTACAAAAATAATTTCAAATAACCAACATGATAACTAAAATTTAAAACTTCTAAAAATTCAACATTTTGCTTTCAATAGATGATAATAGGCTTGCTCCAGCATAACATTGTCTCTATGGGTTTTTAGTGGGTCTTGATATCTGAGAATATAAATTCTTAAACTGCACTGTTTTTCAGAATTGCTTACTACAGGGGTACTCCTTTCAAATTCTGATTAATGTAACTCAAGATTTATTTAGGTCTTTTTTGCTTTCTTAAATCAATTTTAATTTTCAACACACAGATACTACACAGCTTGCTAAATTTCTTGAGTTTTTCTTCAGAAGAAGAAAGTTTACATTTAAGTACTTGGGAGGAAACTGAAAAACAACTTAGAGCAAGAGTAGGCAAAAACCAAACCAACACAAATCTAGCTGGATCTCTATAGGGTTATATGATAAAAATTGTTACTTTCTGCTCCTCTCACTACTTGTCACATGCCCCCAGGCTGGGGAGAGCACCAAAGCCTCCACTGAGTCTGGAGTTTGGACCAGACAAAGAAGGTAAACAAACAATGTTGCTTGTTTCAGCTTCAAGAGGAAATCAAGGTTATGATTCAATCTACTCAAAATACAGTTCAAATCTCCCTAGATGACTGTATTGCTCAATTGGTTATTTATCCCTTGACAAAAATTGGAAAGTTTATAAATAAGGAAAGGGTACCTAAAGATTTTGGATCTTAGGATACTTATTATAGAGGTGGGGCAAGGCACTTGCCTGCCCATGCTGCCCGTTTTTCCTATCACTTGTGCACATGCTTTATGAATCAAAAGTTTACAGTGTACTGGTGCTCAGATCCCCCAAAACAGTGGGGCTTCCAGCCCAGAGCAGGAGCACAACCTGTGTGTCACAGAGAACCCAAGATACATGAATACAAAATAAAGGTTTTTTTCTCTATAACTAACCACAAAAATTCTTGATAATCTTCAGTTCTTAAAAGCAGTTAAATGTGTGCATAATTTAAAATTCAAAAAACAAATTTGAAATTTTGTTTTCAAATTTTTTCATTTTTTTTTTCAAATTTGAAGGGGGGTTCACCTCATAAAAGACTTTGCTGGGCAGTATATATAATTTAAAGTATTTAAATTCTAATAAAGATGTAAGCACCACAGCAGAAAAATAATGCCATCAAAGAAATGGTATAAATTTTTCATTGGGATACTGGATAATAAAAGTGCCCAGTCAGGTGGTAATGTGGGGTCAAGGATATGCATATGTTTTTAAAGGAAAAGCTAAATGCCCTATCAATTTGCCAGTGTGTACTGCCCAGCTGTATCATGGGTTCAAATTCAAAAAAGGTGTTGATTCCACCTCTCAAGAAGCAGATGCTCAGGCCTATGACAGTGATGCCTCAGAGACCATGCCACAACTGATAGAAAAGGATGAAGCTAGAACCAACCTGAATTGACCCAGGATGCTCAGGAGATGGTAACGAACACAAAACCAAAGGTTCAAATGGATGATAGGAGTGTACACTATACCTTATGATAAAACTATGTTAATTATTGATAAGATTTTGTCCCTCCAAAATTCTTTTAAAAGAGATCTCTGCTAAATGACTTACAATGAATCTGTTTAGTCTATCTATAATTTTAAAATCTACAATTGTAAAAGTGTTGTGCAATTCAACTTGACTTAAATATATTTGAGTCCACTTTGATTGTGTAAGATGTTTGTCAGTTTGCCTGTGTATCTGTCTGTCTGTTTGTACTGCTATTAAGTTGTTGTTGTAAGTCACTGATCCAGTGATCATTCACATGTGTGGAGCAGAAAGCACAAGTGCCCATACAGGAGTGCCCAAATGGCACAGATAGCTTAAGAAATGCCCTGAAGGCATGGGAAGTTGGAGGTGACAGATGTTTCAGCCCTGATGGCACAGGATGTAAGAAGCAAGCTACTTCAGCAAAGGGGCATTTAACAGCCCCCAACAACTTAGAAAGTTCTCACAGACACCAAGAACTCTGTGTTTCTTTCTAAATCTGTTTGAATCTATACAGATAGTCTGTCCATGTTTTCCCATTTGTCCATTCTGTAAACAGCAGTTCCTTTTATTTTGAACTCACAAGGTTTCTCTTTTTTCCTTTTCCTTTTGCATTTTTGGATCATTTAGTCAAAGTTTAATTTGGATAATAGACTTAAATAACATATTTCCACCTGGGCTCACAGTTAGTAAGAGTGATGCTAAAGTTAGTTATGTAAATGTAATATACATTTTTGCTTATTGTAATTTGAGAGTCTCTCATTGTTTAAAATAATATGTTAAATATAGTGATTGGAGATTTCTAAAGAAAAAAATGTATCATAAAAATGATTAAACAAAAATCCTTTGGGGTTGGATTATTGGACAAGACTTCAAATGTTGAATAATAATGTGGCCACCTGGTAATATTTAACCAGCTCTTGTTCATTGATTGCAGCCTCAATTATCTCCATAGCCTTATGGGAGACACCCCAACTAAAGTTATGTAAAAATAACTATCATATGCCCACATTGATCATCATCAAAGGAAATAATGTAATACAGTTTTTGATTTAAAGAAGCCCATACAAATGTTTTCATATGGTTAAGACAAAAGATTGTTGTTAACCTCATGGTGTATTCATACATTCATCCTTCCAGATTTACAGGTTTTCAAAAAATTAAAAGCAGAGTGTTTATGATGACAAACTTGTGTTTCAGATTCAGATCTCTACCTCTAACAAAAAAATTATTAAATGTACATCCCACTAAATGTCAATAAGTTATGTAAATGCTTTTATGTATTAGATAAGAATGATTGACCATTAAGGAGAAATTTGATGACAAAATAAAAAACCAAGTGTGTTACAAAATGTCATCATGGTTTTTATGCTACAGTGTTGTATATGGTCTGATTTCTAATTTTCTATGTAAAATATGTAACTGTTCATTAACATCCTGCAGGCATTCAAATGTGAAAACATCTATGGTTGTTGAAAAATAATGGTTCTATTTTATGTTGTAAATTGTTTCATATTTAGGTAAGATGATAATTCCTCTAATACATTGGACTGTTACCAATTTTTCCTTCTGGATGTTCAACAACTCAGGTATAGACGCCATAAATTAGAGAGACAGGTGGGCTAAGAGGACAGCCAATATTTTGGTCCTAACCCTCCAAAGTCAATGAGGACCCAGGACATAAGAGAAACTCTGCTGCATTTTCCTATACTCAGAGAGTCTCTGGCCTTCTGATCAAGAAGGTTGTGAGACCACTGAAGAAAGTAATCATTGGTGTGTTGTGTGCCTGAGGAGAGTCACCAGGAGCGAAAATCTCCTAAGCTCTCACAGAAAGCAACTTGGTCAAGCAATAGCCATGACTCATCTGAATGGCTGATACTGACAGAAGAACTAAGAGGTCCTATAGCTGGTTCGAAGGTTCCTGAGAAGACTTAACTGACCTTGATAACAAAAATTTATTGTTTGTATAACAGGTCTCAGCTTAACTTGGTCTTGAATATGCTGCAGAAAATATAGAAATACTAGAGATATATAAAACAGTGATAAGGTAATATGGTATAAAAGAAACTCAAATATCTAATACTTGTTGACAATTTCTAGGTACACTGGTAGCTGACTACTGTCACAGGATAATGGGCTGCACGTTGTTTCAACTGCAGCATTCAGGTTCTTAAAAATCTTTGGAGCTCACTTAAAATAAATGACCTTCTAAAGAGTTCTCCAACACAGCTCTTCCAGCTTCAATGGACCACTAATGCAGTGCAACAATGCAACAAAGAAATGGATATAGTGGGAGTGGTTGAAACTGGAAATCAAGCTAGGAAATGGCCCAGATATGATGCTACCAGAAAACAAAGAGCTCCCAGGTGAAAAAGTTGCTGTAGACCACAAGCTCCTAGATATTCCAAGCAATGGGTAGCTAGGCAGAAGGACTGAAATTGACATCATATTTCCCAGTATACAAACATGCTGCATTGGATGAGCAGTTCCTTTCCTCCCACATGATGATAAGGACTCCACCTGACCCTTGCTTTGTCTCTTCTTTATTTTTCTCATCCTCTTGTGGTCCTTAACCCCAAGAACCTCAGGAGCCACACTGGGTCATGGCAGTCATCAAGGTCAGAAAGTCCATTGTCAGGTCATTCAAGCAGTTTTGTCTGAATTCAATGGAATTTTTATTTCTTGGACATTTTTTAAAATATGATTTGTGCATTCTATTTTTTCTAAATTATTCCTTTAAAATCTCCATTTTTCTTGGGCTATTTTATTTTTGTTTATGTCTTCTCTTTTTATTTTTTTACATTAAAATGGAAAAAAGGATAGAGATGATACAGAATTTCAATAAATAGTAAGAAACTAACACTAGTAAATGTACTACATATTGTTATCTTAGAAATAATTGTTCAGGGTAACAAAAAAAATTGAAAAAGTGGCTGGTGATTTAGCTCAGTGGCATAAGCACCTGCCTTGCAAGTGCCCAGTCATGAGTTCGATCCCTGGTACAAAAAAAATGAAGTAATTGTTCAGGTTACAAAATTTAGGCATGAATAAATGAACAATAAGTGAAAGCACAAACTTTGAGTATTTAACAGAGATTAGTATATATATATATATATATATATATATATATATATATATACATAATTTTTTCCTTTCTTCCTTCTCTTCTGTGCTTTTTCCAAGTTGTTCTTTACTTTTGTGTACTTTCATTCCTTTCACTATAACAATATCTATTGTAAATTTGTGATATGGTAACTCTCAGTATTTTTATGCTAAGGATACAATACCATATTTACCACTGTCAGTTTGATTTATTTCACATATAAATACAGTCTCAAGTTGCCTCCATTATCCAATAAAAGCCTCAAGTTTATCTTTTTTACAGCTGAGTAACATTGTATTGTATAAAAATACCACATCTTTTTTGTCCACTACACTGTTGATGGGCATTTGGGTAGTTCAAAGATACAGTTATTACACATTGTGTTGCTATGTCTACTCTTTATTTGCTAACCAATTCCTTCATTATGGTTGCCAATTCATTTTTCACCTGAGAGATCAAATCACCTGGGTTGATTTGATTTCCTGTACATCCTCATAGATTTATTTCTTTTCTTTGCTTGGTATCATTTCAAGAATTTCAGATGTTTGATTTATAATTTCCTCTATCTCTGTGACTCCTGGACTTGTTCTCTGTGAGCTGGAATTCTGATACTGAATTTTATTACTTTGTCTTGT
>PVJX010047252.1:0-11957 GCA_004027295.1 Dolichotis patagonum
CTTTATACTATTGTGTTATGTTTGATATTATTGTATTTGAAACTATGCTCAACTATAGCAGAGTAAGAGATATGGTGTTAGCTACTGTTGATGTCCAGTTGACTTAATGTAAAGTACTGTGTTGCCTATGTTGTCCTCTTCTGATCTGCTCTGTACTGCCCCCTTTTGTTTTATTCTCTTTCAAATTAAAAAAAAAAAAGAAAGTGTGTATTTATAAAATTTGTGAGGGCAGGCATAGTAGTACATATCTATAATTCCAGCACTTGGGAGACTGAATCAGGAGGACTGACATGAGTCTGAGTCTGCGCTACATAGTGACTTCAAGGCCAACCTGCACTACATTATGAGATCCTGTCTCATAAATCTAACTAAATAAATAAATAAACACAATTTTCTCTACTTCTGTGCTGTGGTAGAAAATATCACAAAATTATTTGCTATCTTTACAGAATACATAGACTGTGGCTTCTATAAAACAGAATGTCATAAGGAAAGAAAGTGAAGGGAAACTAACTATAACAAAATACAAAAAGTAAAGGATGACACCAGAATGTGTAGTTTTTGGTTCCAAAAAGAATTCAGAAAGAGATTGAAAAAGAAAGAATATTTCAAGAAAAAATAGACAAAAATTTTTTCACGTTTGGTGAAAATCATAGACTATAGAATTTCAACATATCACAACATAATAATTTGAAAGAAGCCATGCCTGGACACATCATAATCCAACTGCTGAAAGTCAAGGATAAAGAAAAAATATCTTTAAAACATCTAGGAGAAAATAGTATGCTAAAATGATTTCAATGTCTATAAATTTCCTATCAGAAAATATGGAGGCCAAAAAACAGTAGAACAGCATTTTTATGATGCTCAGAGAAAAGAACCATCATCTCAGAATTCCTACCCAGAGAAAATGTCTTTCTGTAATGAGAGTAAATGAAAACATTTATAGATTAAAAAGATTAAGAAAATTCATTATCAGTGTCTTAGTTTCTCATTGCTGAGACAAAATATTGACCACTCAAGGAAATAATAAAGAAAGGTTATAAGGAAAGGTTATAACGTTATAATAATAAGGAAAGGAAATAAGGAAAGGTTTTTTTTTTTTTAGCTCATAGTTTGTAGAGGTTTCATGGCAGAGAGGTACAACAGAGGAGAAGTCTACGGCAAAGCAGGCAAGAAGCAACACAACTTACTTCTTATTTCTCTTTTTATTCTGTTCGAGTTCTGAGCCTATTGTTGTTGTCACCCATATTTTCTTCCATTATCTGTATCTTGAATTATAACTAAACCAGTCAGTTGACTAATCTGGTGTCACACACCCATACTCCAGTTACTCTCAAAAGCCCCAACTAAGAGCACATGAAATTTTGGGAGGACATTAGATATAAGCCATAGCAATCAGTATACTTTCTCTGCTAAAAATGCTGAGGAAAGTTCTTCAAATTAAAGAGAAATGACACAAAAGGAAGCCAGAAACTTAGGACAAATATATCTGTATAAATATATCTGAATAAATAGAATGAGAAATGTCTGTATAAAGTTCACATATGTCCTCTTAAGTATTTTACGTATGTGTAGCTAATTTGCACTAAAATTATATTGCTGTCTTGTGAACTTTTCATGTAATGGGCATAACATGCCTCATAACTGTAATGTAAAGGTGGGAAGGGATATAAAGGGACCCCTATGGTTTTAAGATTTCTTAGTTAGACATCAAATGCAACATTAACTCAAGCAGATGATGAAGGGTTAGATGTATATACTGCAACCCATAAAGTAACCTTAGAAATTATATAAAGGACAATCAGATAGCTGAGAGATACATCAAACACCAAGATATTCAAATAATCGGAAAAGTATCAGGAAGAGAGACAGAGAGAGGAACATAATAATAAAAACAAATGGCATGAAGAGAAAACACAATAAAATAATAGGTGTTTAAACATAAGCACTACAAAGCTGATTGGTAAATAATAGTCTGAGAACAAATAAAACTAGTCTTCATTTTTTTTCTCTCTTTAATGACTACAATCTAGGAATGGGTTTGCATTTTAAATGGTTAAGTTTTAAATGGTTTTATTAAAAAAAAACTTACAATATCATCAAATTTGCCTCTTGCATTACAAGAAGCCTAACCCATTTACTCTCTGGTCCTTAAGAAAAGGTTTGTCTTCTCCTGGCATTTTTTTTTTTTTTCCTTTTCTTTTAGGACAGAGTCTCACAATGCTTTTCAGGCTGGCCTTGAACTCAGTTTGTAGCCCAGGCTGGTCTCAAACTAGTAACTATCCCCCTCTCCAGCCTCCCAAGTGCTGGGATTATAGGTGTGTGCCACCATGCCTGGCTTCTCATGGCATTTTTTAAAAAAAATATTATTTCAAAATATTCAGGAAACAAATTAGGTAAAATCAATACTCACACATGATTAAAAAATAAAAAAAAAACCTTTCAGCGAACTAATAATAACAGGAAATTTCTCAAATACGTAATGGGCATCTATGAAAAAGCCATAATCAATATCATACTTAATGGTAAAAGACTGAACTGCTGGACAAGTTGTCTCTCGAATTTTGATGAAAGTCAAGTAAAAGAAAAACAAGTTAGTAAGGAAGAAAGTTGTTCCTATTGCTGTATATATAATTATTTCCACAAAAATATCTCAGGAAAACTATAGAACCACTACCAGAAATAAAAAATAAATGTAGTAGGATTTAATACAAAATTATTTACATTCTTTATACTAGCTGCCAAATATTAGAAAATGATTAAGTCCTGTTTATATTAATGATAATAGTTATAAGATTGAAACAAATTTAATAGTTTAATCCATGCTTTCTGCACTGAAAATTATAAAACACTGCTGAGAGAGAGTAAAAAAAACCTAAATGACTGAAAGATGCCACGTCCGTGGATCAGAATAGGCAGCTTCCCCTATGTTGATTGATAAATTGAATGCAATCCTAGAAGTTCAATGGATTTTCTGTTTCTGTTTTGTGAGAAGTAGCAAGGTGACTTCTAAAATTTATAGGAAATGCAGAGAATTTAGGAAACAACAACAAAAACACAAAAACCTGGAAATTTCAAGAGTGATAATAAGGATGCAGTTTGAGATTGATAAAAATAGAGAACATCAAATAAGTAAGTAAGAAAAGAGAGCCCAGAAAAAAGCCCATAAACATAAGGTCAATTGATTTTTTTTCCTTTTTTTTTTTTTTCTTTTGAATGGGTTGGTTGTTTTTTGAGAGCTTGTTTGGAGGTTCTAGCAGGGGAGCGCAGCTACTCGTATTCCCTTGACAGAGGAACGGTCCTCCTGGTCCTCCTCTATCGGGGGTGGTCTTCCTCTTCAACCGAGGGACGCACATGGATCATGGAGGGAGGAAGGGGACACCCGCCTAGCCACCCAGATCAGCCGAATCAACACTGGCGATCAATGGGGTGACAGGTGTTGCAGCCAGATCGCCCTCACATCCGGGTTGGTTGTTTTTTATTTGTTTTGTTTTTTGTTTTTTCTGGTACCGGGGATCGAACTCACACCCTTGCACTTGCCAGGCAGGTGCTTAAGCCACTGGGCTAAATCCCCGGCCCCTACGAAATCATCACCAGTTGATATATTACATATTGAGGTTTTTTTGGTTGGGGCTTTTTTTTTTTTTTTTTTTTTTTTTTTTTTTTTTTTTTTTTTTTTTGGTGCTGGGGATTGAACTCATGACCTCGTGTTTGTCAGGCAGGCACTTGCCCCGCTGAGCTAAACCCCCAGCCCTGGGTTGGTTGTTTTTTGACAAAAATACCAAGGCAATAGGAACAAAATAATCTTTCACAAATGATATTGGACCAATTTAATCCTTGGGGAAAAAAAAGAGAAATTAACCATACCATATACTCAAAAGTTCACAATTGATTACAGGATTATAAGACTAAATATACAGTGTAAAAACATGAAATTTTACAAAAAATAGGAGACATTGGGACAGACAAAATTGTATTAGCTAACTACATCTTATTAGATAACTACCAAAAGCTAAGTATAAAATGATAAATCAGATTTCATCAGAATTAAATACCTTTATCTTTCAAAATATAAATCATTATTAAAAAATGAAATGTTACCCACAGACTGAAGTAAATATTTATGTATCAGATAAAGCATACTTTAAAAATATGTAAAGAACTTTGACAACTTATAAGACAACCCTAAAATGGGCAAAATATTTGAGCAGACATTTTACAAAGGAAGATTTTAGCACATAAAGGCATCCATACAAATATGTTCACATCATTAGTCGTTAGGGAATTGCCCAATCACTAGATTTCCATCAAACTAAGTAAATTTAAAAGGAACAACCACATCGAGTGCTTAGTGAGGATATAAAGTAAATAGAACTTTCATACACTGCTAGAATGTAAAATGATGTAACTAGTTTGGAAATCTACTTACCAGTTTCTAGAAAAGGTAAGCATATACCACATTTAAAAATATGACCTAGGGTTGGACTGGTGGTCACAAATTCTCCTAGCTCCTCTTTGTCATGGAAGCATCTTTTTTCTCCATTGATTTCTAGAGAGAGTTTTGCAGGATACATCAATCTGGGCTGGAGATTGTTCTCCTTCAGCACTTGAATTACTTTACTCCAAGCTCTTCTTGACCTGATGGTCTGTATCGAGAAGTCTGCCGTGATTTTGATGGGTTTTCCTTTATATGTTCCCTATATGTGACAATATGGACAACTATTTGGAAGAAAACAAGAGTCGGTATGATAGAGAGTGAGTATCTCCAATTGTCTAGCTTTGAGATTTATGTCTTACATTGCTTTCTTGTGATCCGCTTTGCTCTGTTTTGTTGTGTTTAATTTTACCCAATTGATATAATTGCATGTATATTTGAGTGGGTAAGATGGATGACCATATTGCTGTTTTTGTCAGATCGTGGAGCAGAACTGTTAACAGTCTCACTGTTCGAATGTCTACTTTACATGTTTTAACTTTGTAATTTGAACAACTGTTTCCAAGAAGTCAGTATGTAATTTGTCAAGTAATAATTTCTTAGGTTTTATTGTTGTTGTACTTCTCCTTTTTTCCTTGGAATATTGTATTGTCGCTTCCCTTTATTCTGTTTTATTTTGTTTTGTTTTTTTCTCTTTAAATAAAATTATATATAAAAAAAAATGACCTAACCCAGATATGGTGGCACATGCCTGTAATCCTAGCACTTGGGAGACTGAAACAAGAGGATTGCCCTGAGTCTGAGGCCAGCCTTGTCTACATAAATGAGCTTAAGGCCAACCTGTACTACATAACAAGACCTTGTTTCAAAAAATTTTTTTAATTTAATTTAATTTAATTTAATTAACATATGACCTAACCAATCATACCCTAAGTACTTGAGAAATGCAAATAAATGTTAAACAAATTTATATATCAATTTGTTTACATGAGCAATGAAACTGAAAACAGCTCAAGTATATATCAAATGGTGAACAGATAAATTTATGATATATATATGTATAAAAAACTATAGTAAAATAAGACAGCAATAAAAAGCAACACAGTACTGCTGTATGCAATGTGAGCTTAAACATCAAAGTCACATGCTTATTAAAAGAGGCCACCTTCCACACAAAAAAATGTACATGTTGGGGGATTACACTTAAAAATGTTTAAAACCTACAAAGTAATCCATAGTGCCAGAAACCTCAATCCGGATTTTCCTGGAGAGAGAGAAAAGTTCTGAAGGTGATAGAATATTCATGAGCATACACATGGGTCAACATTTATCAATTTGTACTCTTTAAATTAGTGTAGTTTGTTTTTCATTTAAACATCAGGGAAGTTGGGTAAATAGTAAGGTTGAACATACTAGTAGAGATGGTTATATAAGAACAATAGATGTAAATGATGTTTTTCCATATTGCTTCAAGAGTTTAAATACATAAAATTTTAAATGAACTTGAAATTTTCATAGAGAACTAAATCACGGATGTGCTTCTTCATCTAGTTTTTAAAATTTTATTGCTTATTTATGTATGAAGAACATGATATAGTTATTTAGCATTTATATGAAAGCACTGTATAGTATACACATATTTTCATTTATATTTAATAGATTGGCAGAAGTTACAAAGCTGCTATAGGCTGGCAAAGATATAGAGACATAGCAACACATATGTACCCCCTTCCTAAAGGGTAAAAAATGCACACTAAGACCATCAATTCTATGCCTGGTTTTACACTCTTGAGAAATTCCCAGGTCCATGAAAGGGATACATATCAGAAGGGCCATTACTGTATTATTAGTGATAATAAGCAGTGAGGAGGATCGGTAAACAAGGGTGAAAATGTACCAGGGAGAACTCTATAACCATCCTTAGCAACAGATGAGATATGTTTTTAGTAAGTCAAATAGATCTGTGGCTTCCCCTTCTAGAGTCTCTCTTCTCTTTGTTAAGAGAATCTGAGATTTTTGGTCAACATCAATAGACTTCCAAGTTTGGTTTGACCAATCAGGATTCTAGCAGAAGCACAAAAAGGGAGAGGAAAGAGTGACTTCTTAATAGCAGCTTCCTTCTCTTCTCATGGCAACCTTTTTGCAGGACCTCCAGAGTCAAGAGACCTTTCCCAGCTATCATCCTTTTTGGCATAAAAAATTCGTGTTGTCACTCACTCTGTGAGCTGCATTATCACTTGGTTTGTCTCCTCACAACTTTGGAAGTCTTTGCAGATAAACCCTTTTCAGGGTGTCCTGAATTTAAAGAAGGGAATTTGGCAATACATAGGAAAGGTAAAAATGGACATTTTCTATGATAAATAGTCTACTCCGATTTACCCTAGGGAACTGTCAAGCATGTGGGCCTGAACAAATCAACCCATTTGTTCACTGTATGTGCATGTGTCTGTGTGTATGTGCGTGCATGTGTGTGTGTGTGTGTGTGTGTGTACTCTGTTAATATCCTAAATGCAGTAGCTATTTCAGCCAATTTATTTTTCAAAAATGTTGAAAAAGATACTACCAATTAAGTAACTTCAATTAAATAACTTCAGACCACTGGCCTATAACATTTCATTTATTTTTGATAATAGGAGGTAGAAAATCCATAGTTTCTAAAGTTTGAGTAAGAATTATTTTTGGAAGAGAAAATGTCTCTCTTTCAAATGTCTCAAAGTTGTACTTTGAAAACACTTGAGGTAAAACTGCACATCTACCTGAGTGGTGAAATTATTCCATCTACAAACAGCAGGGCTTGGCTTATTGTGCTTGATCACGTTAGAATGCAGCTGTGCTTCATGCAAAACAGAAATAAATGAATGTAAAATGATGCTGTTCGCTGAAAATAACTTAACCTCTTGATTTTAATTGTCTAAGTTAACAAAAGCAAATTTATATCAATTCAGATGTACTTTGGGACTTAGAATATATATCAAGTATCTAGATCAAAAAGCTGTCAACAATTTTTTTAGTGTTTCTGAGTAAAACATAGTTTGTATAATCATCATGACTTTGGGATGGAAAGAAGAACTGTGTTTAGCCCCTCAGATCTAGTGTAACTGGTCGTGGACCAGAAGTACAAAGGTTTCTGTAACTTTTGAATTGGTCCATTTTCCCCTACTTATGAGTAGGCACGCAGAATTCATCTATAGAGGAGATTTGGGGCAATGAACTGCTCATGATTGCATTGTTACCCTTACAGTTTTTAAAGACCCAGCTGCCTCTGGAGTTATCTGACACCTGGGGATGGATAGAATACATCCTGAGTAAACTCAGGCCATTTTGAACTATGCGTATTTTTAAGACAGTTATTTCTCTTTTTGGAAATATAGTTCTAATATAAATAGAAGAGAAAAAAATCAATATAATATTTCTTCAATTTTTTTAAATCAAATGAAAATATTAGCATTTATTCATCAATTTTCTATTCAGCTGCCCAAAAGGATAAACAATATAGCTTAAAAGTAGTGGGCACAGCAATATCTAATACCTGTTTGGCTCATGTTACATTCTTACACAAAAGATAATCATTAGCCCAAAAATTGCTGAAGAAAGAAAGATTTTTCTGTATCATTCTTCTAGTCAAACAAATTGTGAAATCTCAGTGCAGTTGAAAGTATGAGAACTTTGTGTGTTTGTACATTTCTCCTATTCTGAGGATCAAACACAGGGCTTGGCACATGTAGGCAAATGCGCTGCCATGAATTTTACAACTCCAGCTCAATGTGAGGGATTTTGAATCAGGCAACACTCCATTAGAAACTTAGCTCCCAGTTTTAGGAGGTGACCAGGAGCAAGTTACTCAAACACCTTGGGTCTATTTACTTACTTATAAAATAAAAATAATTATATTTACTACAGAATAGGTGAAAATCCAAGAAGAAAATACTTGGTAACTATTATAATTAATAGGGAACAATTATCACTCTCTTTACATAGGAGAAAACTGAGACACAGAAGTTTAGGTCCTTTGCTCACACTCACACAACTGGCAATTGAAGAAGCAGAAATGTGGTCCTAAGCCTTGTTTTCTTGAGCTTACATTGACAACATCACACATTCTGACCTTCCTGTGCTTCTTCACAGAACTGTTTGCAAAGAGGAAAGGGAGTTATTTATTTTAGTATCAAACAGGTCTGAATCCATTTATTCATTTATGCACCTATTCACTCCTTGGGTCAATCATTCATTCAAAGCATACTATATACTGAGCACTGAGAGTAATTTATGGAAAATAATTCAGATAATTCATGACCCTCAAGAAATTCAACAGTAATGGGGAATAGACCCATCAATGATACAATATGCTATAATAAATTCTAACAATACTTGTATGCACAGATGTGAGGACATGAAGGAAAAGATTTCTAAATCTGTCTAGGAAAGGACAGAGTGAGGACAAAGAAAGAAATTGAAGAAGAAAATGTTAAATGGTGATTTTAAATGATGAATAAGAATGATGGTATGGCCCAGGATTTAGCTCAGTGGCTTAAGCACCTGCCTGGCAAGCGCGAGGTCGTGAGTTCGATCCCCAGTACCAAAAAAAAAAAAAAAAAAAGAATGACAGTATGGAAGGACTTTTAAGCAGAAGGAACAACTTGGGCAAAACCTTTGTTATGAGAAAATGCTGTAAAGTAGTAAATGAAAGAGTGTATTACAGTTTGGATCTAAAATGGCTTCCAAAAAGGCTGATGTATTGAAGGTTTGGTGTCCAGTACAGCAATGTGAAGAGGTGGGGATTTGGGGGAAGTGATTGGATCGAGAAGGTTCTGATCTTATCAATCCACTGATGGATGCTTAATTTGATGGCATTATAAGAAGGCAGTGAAAACATTAGGTGGTGGGGTTCAACTGGAGGAAGTAGGTCACAGGGTATGCCATGGAAGGATATGTCTTGTCCTGCCCCTTTTTCTCTTGCCTCCATGAGGTGAGCAGTTTTGCTTCACCACACATGCCTCACCATGCTGTTCTGCCTCTCCTCATTTTCACAGCAATAGAGCCAAGCAGCTATGGACTGAGGCCTCTGAAACTGTGAGCCAAAATAAATCTTTCCTCATTTAAATTGTTTCACTTGCACATTTTGTTATAGCAATGAAAAGGTGACTAATACGGAATGCATTCATTTGGAAGAATTTGAAAGATTTCTGCATGGCTGGAGTTAAGGACCAGTATATTAGGCAAGGGAAGAAATTCAGTCAAGGAGGGTCCTGTGTATTGACTTTGTGCTATATCTTGGCATCTTAATAGAGTGCCATGTTGAGATTTTTGCAATAGGAAGGTCACCTGTAGTCCTGAACCAAAACAGCCCTCGCTAAAAAGAGTAGAAACACATAATGACATTTTGATCATTTACCATGCACATCTACTCTTCTTGCCAACTCAGCTTCCATCTCTCCATATTAGGCTAATCTCCTTCCTAGGTAAATCCACCCCATATAGTAAGCCACTGCCATAGCCAAGAAATGAACAGGCTATTCAACTTTACCTGTATCCCTGGCCACTGTCACTGGGTACTCCAAGTTCCCAAGGCTCCCTAAGGAAAACGTGTACTAGCTCACTTCTGCCAGAGTTATTGGAATAAATTAAATAAATGGATAAATTTCCTTTGAGTTTACTGAACCTGTAGAATATGACTTTTTGGTTACCAGATCATGGCATCTTCTGTTAGGTAGACAGGATGCTGAGAGAGGATGTCATGATGAGGATTCAAGCCTCTGGGGAGGCCATACCTGAATCCAGCCTGCTACTAGGCTTCTGTAGTGTACCAACTGTTCACTTAGCCAGGGTCCGTTTCTTTAAGATGCAGCTGAAAGAGCCCTGAACACTGACATAGTAATCCAATCTGAAACTAAAGAAAAGTATGCCTCTAGAATCGCAGGTGTCTACCACTTAGTGAGTACATATAGGAACTGGAAGAATCTGTTTAAATTTTGAGACTCATATGTAAACATATTATTTATATTGTTGCTGTATAAAGAGTTAAAATTTGTTCCAAAAGAAAATTCTAAAAATTGGTATGTGATTTTATCTAAGTATATGTTTATGACCTAACTCCAGTAGTTAAAATCATGAGACAGTGACATCTCATGCACACACAGCCGAATTTCAATTTTTTTAAGAGGCATATAAGTCTTAAATTTTTCAAGAAATGCCAGTTGGAGTTTTTCTGTTGTGCTATCATATGTACACTTAAGGTTTCAAAATATATGAGATTTCAGTCACTGAAATCCTAGAGTAAATTCTTTGATGATAACAGCTTCAAAGTAAGTCTGATTCTTAAGATTTAACTAGATAAACTCCAAAAGAGGCACTCTTGGCACACCACTCTACCCAGAGAATACACACATACTAAAGATCTCAAAACTTCTTTTGGAAATGTGTTTTGTAGCTTCAATAGTATCCATGAGTTTAGTTAAACTGTAAATATAATTTTTAGAAACAATAGTTGTAAAAGTGGTGGTTTCCCAACTGCCCAAAGAGAAGCACACATAAAAGATTCACAGGCCTTTCCTATTTGAGGTTGTGGGTTTAAATAAATGACACCGTTCTTTGATGAAGTCCTACCATACATACTCTTCCTGCTGAGTTAATCCACTACCTAATGGGTAAAACTAGGAAACAGTTTTCTACTCTTTTTCCTTCTTCTTGACTAGAATCACTTGCAAGTGATCTCAGGAGTTACTTCCAAACTATGCAAAAAATATTAGAAATGTACAACCAGAAGAAAGAAAAATACCTTATTCAAACTCTATGAATTTAGATATTAATTTTCTAATACATAAATTAGGGCATGTATTGATAATATTTTCAAGTAACATCAAGGAATAGAAACCATTTCAAAACTATAGTTCAGACAGCAGCTGTATTTAAAAGCTACAGGATTTAAAGGGCAAAATTTACATAAACAAGTGCTTATTTTCCAGTTAAGATCTTGAATTTTAAAAAATTTGATCTATGCAAATAGATCAAATAAAGAACTCATGGTATATGAGCAAAGTACTTTCCAATGATGAGACTCAGTTTTATTTGGAGAGGCTTTTATCTTTAAGGCTTCTACTTAAGAAGCATTTCATAGGATATTAACTTTCTTTTTTTTTATTTAAAAGAGAATAAAACAAAAGGGGGCAGTACAGAGCAGATCAGAAGAGGACAACATAGGCAACACAGTACTTTACATTAAGTCAACTGGACATCAACAGTATCTAACGCCATATCTCTTACTCTACTATAGTTGAGCATAGTTTCAATTACAATAATATCAAACATAACACAATAGTATAGAGCCATGCATATAGTGAAAGAATTCCAGGGCTTTCTGAACCAAATAACAGAAAATGATCAATGGGTATTATAATATCTCATTTTTGATAAAAAAGAAAAAAATTTGTTTGAACTATCACACATATTCAAATTCCAATGAGACACAATGTGGTAGACAGAACCAATGGTAATAGAACAAAAAAAAAAGCATGGTAGGACT
>PVJX010047253.1:0-11953 GCA_004027295.1 Dolichotis patagonum
CTAAGGCAGATTTCACACATGAGAGCAGCATGTTCCATACATAAGTATCACTTGCACTGATAGCACATGTGTTTTGTTTTCCTGTCTTCAAGTGGGACATAGTTGACATCTTACTGGTCTTCCTATCTTATTTGGAGGTTCTTTGGATGTTTCACTTGTCTGTTCCCTGGTCTGCTCCAGAGTTCTTTTGAGGAGTTCTTTGGGCAGATGCATGCTGTTTTTCCTCTATGTAATTGAGCATTTATCAGTTCCAGTCCCAATCTTCTAAGAAAATTTCCCCGTCATATTTTATGCTTGTTAATTTTTTCTGTAAATTATGAAACTACTTATGCCTCACATGTTTAGAATTGAGTAAAACAACCGTTGGCCATTGCTTTGTTTTTTGAGTGACATCATAGTTGCTGCATAACTCATCAACAACATCTACTCTACCTTTCATTTTGTTGTATAGTGTGACCATTTCTGGCTTACATTTGTTTTGAGGATTCACTATTAACCTTTTTTTGTTTGTTTTGAGACAGAGTCTTAACGTGTATGTAGTCCAGGCTAGCCTGGAGGATGACCTTGAACACACAGTATCCTCCTGCCTCAGCCAGGCATGCACCACCATATCCAGCCTCCTACCAGTCATCAGTCACAGTATGATGCTGACAGTGTCAATATTACTTTGTTTTTCTTCCACATGTAGAGGGCCAGTGTTGTATTTTTCTGAAACTCAAAGATTGTACTAAACATTTCTCTATTGTGAATTTGCAGCATTTTTTAGGAATTAAGGATTTGTTCTTATGAATAGTTCCTGTGCTGGTCAACTGTTGTTCTTTTAGCAAATGTTGCATTAGTCAGTAAGTAACTAATGAACCAATTCTGCAATGTTACTCTTTGAAACATTGGGTTACTCTTTGAAACAGGTGTAACAAGTCTGTTCCTACCTTACATGGTTTATTACTGCACAAATAAAGACCTAGTGGATGAGTTTAACCATATATTTCTGAACTCAAGGTGTAAAATATCTTCACATCTACCAGGGGTTATTTTTATACTATGTTTGGAAGGTTTACTTGGTGTACATTGCTGAAAGCTTCAACAATTACAAAATGAAAGTTGTTCTTCAGTTCTCTTGTATTTGTTTTTTTTTTATTTTAAAGAGAATAAAATAAAACAAAACAAGGCAAATCAGAACAAAACAACACAAACACAGGATTTCAAAATAAGACAACAGGAAATCAGCAGTGGCTACCATAATGTCTCTTATTTTCTTCTAAATAGTTTTCGATATCTTCACATACCATGAATTCAAACAAAACAAAATAGTACAAAACTGATCAAAACAAAAGAATGAAAGCATTACAAACCTTCAAAACCAGACAATAGGAAAATTAACAATGTCTAACATAATGTCTCTTGTTCCCTTCAAAATAGCTGTCCATACATTCACATATATTGAAATCAAATAATAGAAAACAGACTAAAACCAGTCAACACAAAGAATAAAAGCATTATTGGACTTCCAAACAAGATGATAGGAAATTGGCAATGGATACCATAGTGTCTCATTTTCTTCTAAGTAGCTGTCAAATATAAAGTCAATTCTTGTAAATGCTTTAGAAGAAGACCTAGGCATGTATAAGCCTATACATGTACATCTGTCCTTTCTGTATTAGAGGGAAAAACAAAGTACAAGAAAAACAAGAAACAAAAGAGGCAAATAAATAACAATAACAAAGAGCCCAAGACAATAGCAATATAAGCATTCTAAACAAGGTGGTAGGAACATAATTAAGGTTGTTGTTTTGCATAGTTATCTTCAACAGAGTTACCAAGATTACCAGATATAAACATGCAAAATCAATCTAATCCTAAAAATGTTAGCTATTTTGTTCCAAGAACTTATAGAATTAGTAATACAATCATCTTAGCTATCTTAAGTGTTTATATACAAATTTATATCTTTTTTTCCTTTCCCTTCCTTCTTTTCTCCTTTTCCCTATCTGAATTATTTCTTCCCCTTTGAGCAGTTTCTTGCCCTTTCACAATATTTATTGAAGACTTTGTATCTTATTTACTCTTTCAGTTTCTTACACAAGGGAAACAATACAGTATTTACACATGTGAGTTTGATTTATTTCACTTATGTACATGGTATGAAGTTACATCCATTTACCTATAAAAGTCTCAGTGTGATCCTTTATAGCTGAGTTGTACTCCATCGTATAAAAATACCACATATTTTTTGCCTATTCCTCAGTTGATGGACATTTGGGTTGTTTCCAAGATTTGGCTATTACAAATTGTGCTGCTATAAACATGGGTGCACATATATCACTGTGGTATGGTGTTCCCAATTCTTCTGGGAATGTACCCAGAAGTGAATAGCTGGATCAAATGGGACTTCCAATCCCAGCATTCTGAGGAGCCTCTAGTCTGATTTCCACAGTAGTTTGATCAGTCTATACTCCTGCCAATAGCGCAGACGAATGCCTTCTTCCCCACAGTCTCTCCAACATTTGTTGATGGTGGTTTTCTTGATCCTGGCCATTCATTCTGGAGTGAGGTGGGATCTCAGTGTTGTTTTAATTTGCATTTATCTAATGACCAATGATGCTGAACATTTTTTCATGTATTTACTTGCCATTTGTATTTCTTCATCTCAGAATTGTGTATTCATCTAAGATGCCCATTTTTGGATTGGGTCTTTGAATTTCTGAGGTCTGATTTTCTTAATTCTTTATATATTCTAGATAGAATATATATTTTGTGTGAGGGACAGTTGACTAAGATTGCTTTCTCAATTTGTGGGTTTTCTTTTCACTATGCTGGAGATTTCTTTTGAGATGCAAAATCTTTTTAATAAGATGAGAGCCCAGTTGTTGATTCTGGGAAGTATTTCCCATGAAGTTTGATTTTTGTTCATGAATTCTGTGCCTACCCCTATGTCTTCAAGATTTCTACTTCGTCTTCCAGCAGATTTAGTGTTTCTGTTTTAATATTTAGATCTTTGATCCATTTAGACTTTAGTGTAGTACATGGTGATAGGCATGGGTCTAGTTTTAGTTTTTGGCATGTGGGAAGCCAGTTTTTCCAGCACCACTTATTAAAGAGGCTATCTTTCTTCCAGTGAACATATTTGACCCTTTGTCAAAGATAAGGTGGCTGAGTGTGTTTGTAGTTGTGATTGTATCTTCTAATCTATTCCATTGATCTTCAGGTCTGTTTTTATTCTAGTACATTGCTGATTTTATCACAGTAGCTTTGTAGTATAACTTCAAGTCAGGGATTGTGATGCCTCCTGCCTTGTCTTTGTTGCCCAGAATTGCCTTTGCTATTCTAGATCTCTTCTGGGTCCAGATGAATTTTAGAAATGATTTCTGTAGATCTTTGAGGTATGATAATGGTTTTTGGATTCGAATTGCATTAAATCTGTATAACAATTTTGGGAGAATGACCTTCTTAACATTGCTTGTTCTTCCTATCCATGAACATGGAATGTTTTGATTTTCTTAGATCCTCTTCCATTTCTTTTCTCAAAATATTGTAATTTTCACTGAATAGATCTTTTACTTCCTTTGTTAGATTGGTTCCTAAGTATTTCATTTTTTTGGATGCTATTGTGGAGGATGTGGTTTTTCTTATTTCTCTCTCAATGAGTTTGTTGTTTGTGTGCAGGAATGCAATTGATTTTTGAGTGTTGACTTTGTATCCAGCTACATTACTCAATTTGGCCATTACATTTAGAAGTTTTCGTATGGAGTTTTGGAGGTCTTCTATGTACAGTATCATGCCATCTGCAAATAATGATAATTTAACTTCTTTTCCTGTTCTTATTCCTTTTATTTCTCTCTCTTGTCTAATTGCTCTACCTAGTGTTTCCAGCACTATATTGAATAGGAGTGATGATAATGGACATCCTTGTCTTGTTTCTGATTTTAGAGTAAAAACTTTCAGTTTTTGACCATTTAATATGATGCTGGCTGTTGGTTTGTCCTTGATGGCTTTTATCAGATTGAGGTAAAGACCATCTATGCCAATTTTCTTTATGGTTCTTAATCATGAATGAGTGTTGGACCTTATCAAAAGTATTTTCTGCATCTGTTGGGTTGATCGTCTGATTCTTGTCTTTGGCTTTATTGATGCGGTGTATTAATGTTTATTGATTTGCATATGTTGAACCATCCCTGCATTCCTAATATGAATCTGACTTGGTTTTGGTATATAATCTTCTTGATGACTTCTTTCATTCTGTTTGCCAGTATTTTATGGAGGATTTTTGCATGTATCTTCATTAGGGAGACTGGCCTGTAGTTCTCTCTTTTGGTTGGGTCTTTCTCTGGTTTTGGTATTAGAGTAATACTTGCTTCCAAGAATGAGTTTGGGAGAACTGCTTCCCTTTCAATTTCACTGAAGAGTTTGAGGAGTGTTGACATTAAGTCCTCCTTGAATTTCTTGTAGAATTTAGCAGTGAATCCATCAGGACCTGGGCTTTTCTTTGTTGATAAATTTCTAATTACATTTTCAGTTTCATTAACTGAAATTGGGTTATTCAGGAGTTTTACATCTTCTTGATCCAGCTTTGGTAATTCATGTTTCTAGGAATTTGTCCATTTGTTCTGTGTTAGTGAACCTGTGAGAGTAAACATTTTTGAAGTAGGTATTGATGATCTTCTGCATTTCCACAGGGTCTGTAGTGATTTCACCTTTTTCATTTCTTACTACATGAATCTGAGTTTTTTCTTTCCTTTTTAAAATAAGGTTGGCTAGGGGCTTATCAATTTTATTTATTCTTTCAAAGAACCAACTATTTGATTCCTTAAATCTTTGTGTTGTTTTCTTAGCCTCTGTTGCATTAATTCTGGTCTGGTCTTTGTAATTTTTTCCCTTCTTTTGACTTTGGGCTTGACTTGCTCTTCTTTTTCTAGATGTTTGAGGTGTAGAACCAGGTTGTTTATTTGTGTTCATTCTGTTTTCCTGATGTGGGAATTCACCACGATGAATTTCCCTTTGAGGACTGTTTTCATTATATCCCACAGGTTTTGGTAAGTTGTATATATATTTTCATTTGCTTGTAGATATTGTTTAATTTCTTCTTTAATTTCCTCTATGACCAATTGATTGTTCAGGAGTGTATTATTTAATTTCCACATGTTTATGGAATTTTTACAGTTTTTTGTCATTAATTTCTAGTTTCATGGCACTATGATCAAATAATATGTGTGGGATAATTTCAATATTTTCTATATACTTAAGCATGTTATGTGGTCTATTTTAGAAAGTGTCCCACGTGAAGCTGAGAAGAATGTGTATTCTGATGTTGTTGGGTGGAACACTCTGTATGTGTCCACTAAGTCCATTTGTTCAGAAGTTTTATTCAGTTCTGTTATTACATTGCTGATTTTCTGTCTAGTTTCTGTGTCTTTGTGTCAGTAGGGTGTATTATAATTGTGTTATTGCTTATTTGATTTTTCATTTCAATTAATATCTGTTTTACATAGCTGGGTGCTCCCATATTTAGTGCATATGTATTTAAGATTATTATCTCTTCCTCTTGAAGTTTTCCTCTAACTAATATGTAGTGACCTTTATCTCTTTGGATCATTCTTGAGTTGATGTTCATGTTGTCTGCACACAGAAGAGCTACCGCTGCTTTTTTTGTGGGATTCCTGTAGCATAAAGTATTGTTTTCCATCTTTTGACTTTCAGTCTATGAGTTTTTGGTTTACATGGATTTCTTGTACGCAGCATATAGTTAGATGTTATTTCTTGATCCAATCTGCCAGCCTGTTTCTTTTAATTGGTGAATTGAGTCCATTTATATTAATGATTATATCTGATATATATTGATTCATTTTTGTCATATTATCTTTCTCCTTTGGTTCTTTGCCTTTTCCCTTTAATTGTTTGCCTTCCTTAGTGGTTTTTTTCTTTTGGTGTTCTTGGAAATGTAGTTATTTTTATGCCTATCTAGAATATCTTTCAGTATTCTTTGCAGGGTTGTTTTGGTAGTCATGAAGTTCTTCAGCTGTTCTTTGTTATGGAAGTATATTATTTCTCCATCAATTTTGAATGACAGTTTTGCAGGATACATCAGTCTGGGTTGGAAGTCATTTTCTTTTAGGATTTGAAATATTTCATTCCATGCTCTTGTTGACTTCATTGTTTGTCTTGAGACGTCTGCTGTGATTCTGATGAGCTTTCCTTTGTAGGTAAGCTATCTCTTTTCTCTAACAGCTTTTAATATGCTGTTCTTATGTATGGCTAATTGGAATCTGATATGCTTCACTTATCTGTATGTCAGTTTCCTTCCCCATATTTGGGAAATATTCGGCTATTTCTTCTGTAAATAGTCTTTATATCATTTGTGTTGTCACCTTCTTTTTTGTTTATACCTATTAATCTTATATTATTTTTCTTTGGAACATCATGCAACTATTGAATTATTTCCTGAATCCTTTTTATTTTTAAAAGAGCCTTCCTTTCTTGTCCACTAGCTGCAATCTTGTCTTTGAGGTCTGAAAGTCTATCTTCACATTCATTCAGGTGGTTTTGCCAGATTTTGATGGAATTTTTGATTTCCTGGATATCTCCTTGAATCTATTTTATGCATTCTGTTGTTTTCTTACATTGTTCATTCCAGGTTTCCATCTTTTTTCAGTGCTCAGTTTTTTTTTTTAGCTATGTCATCTTTAAATGTGTTCAGCATTTCTTTTATTATATTTATCTTTTCTTCTTTTACCTGGGAGATTATTTCTTATCTAAGTTCCTTTACAGCTTCATGGAGTTATTTCTTTACTTCAGTTGCTATCATTTCATGAGTTTCAGGTGTATGGCTTACACTTTTTTTCTATGTCCATGTCTCCTAGGCTTGTTTTTGATGGGCTGGAGGTTTGAGATTGCATTTTGCTTTTTTGTTTTGTCATTTTCCTGTATTTCCCTGGGGAAGCTGAATGCAAGGTCTTAGTTGCTTCCTGGGTTGAGGATGACTATCCGTACTGCAGGGAGTTTCCCAAGTTGAGTGGGGGTCTTTAGGCAGGCCTTATCAGGTCCCCAGTGGCATTCAGAGGCCCCTCAAATGGGAGGAGTACGCTGGGTGAATCTTCAGCACATCTCACATGACACTCCGAAGCTCCAAACCTGGCTACCAGGTTCTGAGTGGTGTACCAAGCCTGGGCAGTTAGATGGAGTACACTGTGCAGGCCTTCAGCTCATGCCACATGGTGCAACAGCTCTTCAGCTGTTTGGTGACACTGGGTGGGGCCCTACTGGGTGCTGAGCTTGCAGGGCTAGGTGAAGTTCACTCTGCAGTCCTTTAGCTCGCAACACTCAATACAGGAGGTTCCCCTGCCACTTGGGCTCACTGGGTGGGGCTCTACCAGGTTCAGGGGGAGGTGCTGAGATTCCATGGCTAGGTGGAGTTCACTGTGCAGGCCTTTGGCTCACACCACTCAATGCCAGTGGTTCCCCTGCCACTTGGCATTGCTGGGTGGTGACAAGGCTGGCAAGACCCAAGCGACCTACCAAAGGTCCCAACTCTTTGAGGGTACTGTTCGGGGCCCTACCAGGTTCTAAGTGAGATGCCAGTCTTAGTTGTCATGTATTTGGACGGTGTATAAATTGCTTGATCATTTGCTGAAAATAAAGCTTTCAACAAATAATGGAGTAACAGCCAAATTGGGTTGTTTGTTTGTTTGTTTGTTTTTGATTTGGCAGGTTTTTTGTCATCAAAACACAGGCAGTTTTGAAGGAAATCAAATCTCTTGTGTGTCATTATTCTGAAAATCTCAATGCCACATTTCTCACTTCTCCAATAAATCCTTTAGATTCTGATTATTGGGATGATAAATTCCTGGTCTGAGGCTTTTAGTTCAGATAATGAGGTGTCATGATAAGTATATTTTTGAGTATTAGTAGTGATGCATGTAGAATTTTTCTTATATTTCATTATTAGTGTATTTCAAAACATCCTGTATTGTATCATCTGCTACAAACAGTTTCCAACATTGAATCACACTGTTGGCATTCCGCCCAATAGGTTTCACACCTGGCAAGAACCTAGTAACATTTTCTGACCTAATTCTAACATTGGATCATTCAGGTATACGTGACCATTTTGTAGCATTTTTAAGTAGTCAAATATTTTTTTCATTACTATTTTCTTCCTTACCTGAATTAAGGCCTTCATTCTGTAGTTCTGTACTTGTCATGCAATGCTAACTTCTTTGGCTTACGTGATCCAAGTCATCATCAGTAGCTCAGTCACCTGATGCCTCACTTTCAACCTCTTCCCAAAGTTGTAAAAGTGGATTTTCACGTGACATTATACTGAATTGGGCTAATTCTATAAGAAATCAAAAGAAAAAATTTAGCTAGAAAGTTATAAATACACAAAATGTAACATGGCACATAATGTGGGTAAAATTCATTTATACTTTGACACACATGTATATACCTTGCCATTCGTTGTATCAAATGGATGAACACATAGGTTGCTTCCTATATTTCCCCAGCACAGCTTCAGAGGCACACAGCCAGCTGCCATTGCGCTAAGGCATATATTTTCATTAGAAAAGTGTGGTGTGAGGAACTTAATGACTATCTAGTTTTCCTGAGAACCTTACTGAACTCCTATGTGTAATGCATTCTACAGATTTCTATGGGACAGATGTTACAAGATTTTGGAAAATTTCTTGGAATGTTTCTTCTTGTTTTGTTTTCTTTCACAATTGGACTGACACAACTCTATGATAAAGGCTATACACCAAAAGAGCAGAAAGACTGTGTAGGCATCTTCTGTGAACAGCAAAGCAATGACACCTTCCATTCGTGAGTATTTTTTTAATTGGTAAATATATTTCTCTATGTTCTATGTGAATTAGTGACCATAAAAATGGAACTTAGTTCAATCCCCAGTACCAAAAAAAAAAAAAAACAGAAAAAAGAAATGAAACTTAGAATTTTTTGAAAATTTTTAATGTTTGTAAACTTTAACAAATAGTCATTTTTCATGAATCATTTATAGTCATCTTTACTATAGAATCTTATATAGAAGGTCCAAATTATTATATTTGTGTTCTTTGCTTCAGGTTATCTTAGCCTTAGAACTCTTGGCCTTTGAGGCAGTTCTTTTATCATTCCCATATATTGTGACTCTATCCCATGAGTATTAAGTATATTTGCATAAAAGAATACTTCTCTGTCATTGAAACAACCAAAAAAACACATTTGCAACATTTCTTAAGAGGACATTAGAATTAAGAATCATTAAAACTTGCTGAACAAGCCAGGTGTGGTGGCACATACCTATAATCCTAGCAGTCACAAATTCAAGCCCAGCCTGGACAGCTCAGCAACTTAGCAAGTCCCAAAATAAAAAGAGGGTTAGGGCTATAACCAGCATGAAGGCTTTGCTGGCTTTGCTCAAAATCTTCATACGGCTTTCAAGCTCAACAGCCCCAAATTTTTACAGGCGCTAACAAGGTCCTACGTGATCTTCATTACCTTCCTACATATTGTATGAACACCTTTCATCCATACTGGCCACCTGGATTTTATCTCCAGTACTAAAAAAAAATTCTCTAGAGTCGGGATTTAGCTCAGTGGCGTTAAGTGTTTGCCTGGCAAGCAGTAGGTCATGAGTTCGATCCCCGGTACCCCCCCAAAAAACTCTTTAATATATCATGAGGAACTGCACCACTAGTTTCAAGACAAAATACTTCCCTTTGCTCTTAAAAAAAAAAAACAAATAAAACAGTGAAGAATTGCCTAGTTGTTTTCTCTCTATTATATACCAGCAATTCTTTACTTTGTATGTCCTCTTATTTAAAAAATAAGATCAATGAATATGTGTTTATTTAACACTAAGTCCTGAGTGAATGATGTATTTGTGAACAAATCTACCCTAATGGAGCTGACATGTTAGAGTGATGGTACAGGCAATAAAAAAATGAGTAAAATATATAGAATATAATACAGTGATAAGGGCTAAAAAGACAAAGCTTAGACCAAGGAACATATTTTCATGAAAGGATACAGTGTTAGATTGGGCATACAGAGTGTCCCAGAAGAGATGACATTCAAGTAAAAATCCAAAGTGTGGGGCTGAGGATTTAGCTCAGTAGCATAAGCACCTGCCTAGTAAGCGTAAGGTCACAAGTTTGGTCCCCAGTAGCAAAAAAAGAAGAAAGAAAATCTAAAATGTGTGAAGGAACAATCCATGAAAAGGATGTTTAAAGGAAAACCAAATGCAAATACCCAGAGGTCAGAGCATGACTAGCTTGTTCAAGTAAAATCCAGGTGTCCAGTATGGATGAAAGGTGTTCATACAATATGTAGAAAGGTAATGAAGATCACGTAGGACCTTGTTAGAGCCTGTAAAAATTTGGGGCTGTTGAGCTTGGAAGGCATATGAAGATTTTGAGGAAAAGAGTGTCAAAATCTAAATTCTATAGGCTGTTATATTGAGGCTAAATGGGCAGCAAAGGATTAATTATCTTTTGAAATCATCATTTACTCTGTTAACCTTTTTTAAAATAAGGCATATACTGGGGTGTGGCTCAGAGGCTGGCTGGCAATCACAAGGCCCTGAGTTTGATTACTGGTACCAGTAACCTAAGGTATATATGTAACTTTGGAAATAAATCTCATTTATTTCTCCTTATTCAGGTATTATGCAAAGATTATTAATGCTTCATTTATATAATTTTGTGTGTTCATTTTGCTAATATCTTTCATTTCCTTTTAAACAGAAATATGATTATCTTTACAGGTTCATTGGCACTTGCTTTGCTTTGTTCTGGTATATTTTCTCCTTGGCACATGTGGCAATCTTTGTCACAAGATTTAGCTATGGAGAAGAATTGCAATCCTTCGTTGGAGCTGTCATTGTTGGTACATACAATGTTGTAGTTGTCATCGTGCTTACGAAGCTTCTGGTAGCAATGCTCCATAAAAGCTTTCAGTTAATAGCTGTAAGTATTCATTGTTTTAAACCTTTACATTCCATACCAAATGTATGCAATAGGTAAAGTAATTGAAGTTTTTAAGAATTAAGAAAAATATTTAAAAATTAAAGATTTCTAAAATGTAATTTAAAATTGTGGCAGATATTGAGCCAACTTTTATCTCCAAGGTGTAGAACTAGTCAGTACCTGTCCCTGTTCACTCTGGCCCGTCTGCATGTGTGTATGTGCATGCATGTGTATTCATATTCTATGTTGCTTTACATTTACCTTTATAGAATCATGAAGATAAAGAATGGAAATTTGCTCGTGCAAAGCTGTGGCTTAGCTACTTTGATGACAAATGTACATTACCCCCACCTTTTAACATCATTCCTTCACCGAAGACTATTTGCTATCTGATTAGTAGCCTCAGTAAGTGGATTTGCTCTCATACTTCAAAAGGCAAGGTCAAACGGCAAAATAGTTTAAAGGTAAGCAAGTAGAAGTTTCAGCTGCAACATGATAGTTTTAGCAACTAATTTTAGATGTTTCTTCAAATATATATATGCAGGCTCCTTAAGAGCTATGACTGGTGTGTTTTTTTTCCACTGTTGTGTCTCTGATGACATAACATAAAAGAAGGATTCAACAAATACTTGGCAGTGAGAGAATGAAAACTTGTTAGTTTTCAAATTTCCCTAGTTTATGAAATCTCACGCCTATAATCTCAGCACTTGGGAGACGGAGGCAGGCAGATCATCACAAATTCAAAGCCAGCCTGGGTTGCATAGTGAGTTCAAGGCCAGCCTGAGCTACACAGTGAGACTCAGTGTCAAACAAGCAAACAAATAAACAAAGACTACTTTGTATATTGCTATTCTCAATGCTGAGACAAAATACCCACACCCACTAGTTAAGAATGGAAAGATTGGGCTGGGGATTTAGCTTGGTGGCTGAAGCGCCTGCCTGGCAAGTGTGAGGTCGTGAGTTTGATCCCCAGTACCAAAAAAAAAAAAAAAAAA